>QEOT01123228.1:0-45108 GCA_003123785.1 Pterocarya stenoptera | reverse complement strand
TTTTTTTTTTTTTTTCTTTTCTTTCTTTTCCTGCAGAATGGTGGGAAATAGATTACCTGATTAGTTAAATTTCTATTATTTTCAATGAAAGGCTCTGCTGCAAATTATATCTCCCTTTTTAATGTTCAATCTCTTGATTTTCATTCCAGTAATTAGTGAATATAATGTTGCAGGTGAACAGAATCAGGGAACTCCCACAGAACTCAAAGATTGTGGCCACTCATACTGACAGTCCTGATGTAAGTTCCTTTATTAAGTTGGTCATGCATATATTTTGAATTGAGCATGCTTTGCTGTCTTTGATTTCTATATTTCATTTATGAAATGTTTAGTTCTGCTAATTATCAGATTCACTAAAACTCAGGTTCTCATTTGGGATGTTGAAGCTCAACCTAACCGTCATGCTGTCCTTGGAGCTACCAATTCTCGTCCAGATTTGGTATTTACTGTTTTCAGAAAGCTTTTTCCTTGTTATGAGATACATGTCCAATATTTAAATCCTTTATAAATTATGTTTTATATCAATTTAATCGTTGTTATAAAAAAAGGCGCAAACTGATTCTTAGGACTGTAATGCATCATAAAAGTTTCTGACCTCAAACCATCATTTTTTATGGAATCCAGTTGATCTTATCCTCTCAAACACCTCCAATCGCCTCCTTAATTTTTTCCACACCACCAACCCCCACAAGGACTGCGGACTTCAATGGAGCTCCACCCTCCCCATATATTGCCATAATTTCACAGATGATTGCCATAATGCTTGCCTTTTCGTGTGCGAGCACCATATCCATTTCCGCATCAATGCACTATTGATGGGGAAATGAGTGCCCTGCCACCCAAAATTTTAGTACAAACGTTTTGCCAACTGACTAGGTGGAACTTGAGCTCCTTGCCAAGCACCAAGCCCCCCCTTTCAATTTTGGAAATTAAATAAAGAAAGTACTTTTGAGCAAAGTTAGCTTGCCTCTTTTTAATAGAGTCACTTCCATCTTGCCTCCAATTGGCCTCCTTCCTGCTGATAGAATCAAATGTGAGTCCATACACCATGGGCTACCAACTAAACAACTAAATTGCTTAGAATAGACATTATTGTAGACATGCTCGACCTTCTTTCTAATTTTTGTGGGATCTATATTAACCGACTCTTCTACCAATTGATTCAATGGTATTATTTCTGTGATTCAAACTGGCCACTATGGAAGAAACCTGTATTCCTATCACTTTTATGCAGCCAAAGTCCCCTTGACTTTTGTCTCTAGCTTCTAAAAGGGTAGTTCTTTCCAATTCACGTATAATCTCCTTTTTTCTCGAGTCTTCCACTTGAGGCAAGGACTTTCCTTCTGGTAATGCATCAACGTCACACAAAACTCCTTCATAAGGAGAAGCTTTTTCCTTTCCACATGGGTAAACTCATTTTCATTCCATTTCTTCAGATCCTTTTTCAAAGTTTTCAGCTTGCTTGCCAAAACAAAATTAGGCAATGGCCTTCATTGGTGGTGGGTGTTGTCATGGGTTAAGACTAAATGGTCCTAATCAATAAGAATAGGGTGGTTGGTGAGGTCGTGGGTAAGTTATTTTCCAGTAGAGAAAGTTATATAATTAAAATCAAAATGTATCCTTATAAAAAAAATAAAAAATAAAAAATAAAGAATAAAAAATAAAAAATAAAATCAAGAAATAATGTTGTAAATAAAAGTTAACATGATACACCAGTGTGCTTAACTAATGTAAGAAATTAGGTATGCGTTAATATAATGTCTAAACTTTTTCTTGTTTGAGTGAAAAATCAGTCAGAATGCACAAACAGCCATACAAAGTGACCTAATAAAACTGTGTTAAAGATGATGAACTAGCAGTGAAACAACTTGTTTATTTTATGGACTTTCTGGCATGACAACCTCTGGACATGAGTGTAGTAAATTTGTGTACCTTTTAGATTCTTGTTGAGACTAACATGATGCTATTACAAAAGCTGTAATCCTGTCTTCTTTTCTGTGGCCTGCACTGATTCTGCTTATCTGTTTATGTTATTAACATCGAATTTTGCTTCCTGAAGATTTTGACTGGACATCAAGATAATGCAGAATTCGCTCTTGCAATGTGCCCGACTGAACCCTATGTGCTATCTGGAGGTGGATAGATTTCATTATTTATATTTTTAAAGTTCCAATATCAATCTAGTTACTTCCCCAACCTGAGATGCTATGAATTATCGCCTTTGAATTCAAAGATAAAACAGGGCTGTAATTTGAGTGAGCTAACAATGCCTTCTGAATGTAGGCTATCATATGATGCTTAAGTTATAACATTATTTTTAATTATTGTCTTGTTTTAAACGTCTAATTTTTTACATTACATTTCTATTTGCATGTGCCACTTGATGAATATTTTTGAATGTCGCATTCCTGTAATATGCTGGAGATCCAGCATGCTGTGTCTTACCATGCTTAATATAAATAATTTTGTTTTTAATTTTATGTTCATCTGAAGAATACAATTGTTGTTGCAGGGAAGGACAAGTCGGTGGTTTTGTGGAGTATTCAGGACCATATTTCGGCAACAGCCACATCACCAGGAGCCGGTGGATCAATCATTAAAGCAAACTCTAAACCTGGGGAAGGCAATGATAAAGCTGCTGATGGCCCTTCTGTTGGACCAAGGGGTGTCTACCTTGGGCATGAGGATACAGTTGAAGATGTGGCATTCTGTCCATCCAGGTAACATCTGCATGATCTATTTGCAATGTACCCAAGAGTGGTTTGTTATCTCTCTTATAACCCACCATTTTAAGTTTCATTTTTTTCGTGTGAATTCTGATTTTTTTCATGCCTTTTGATAATCAAACCTCATCTCTCTCTTCGATAAGATGCCATGTTTTATTAAAAAGCGCCAGGGGAGCATTCAAAGGGACACGTTTTAAGGAAGGGTAGGGTAGCAAGGAATTTTAAAATCTACATACGATCTGTATGGACCATAGTCCAGTCATAAAAAGACACCTAAGCATGGAAGTTTTTAACTCTGTTAGCATTTTCTCCCAATCTTCAAAGGTCTGGTCACTACAATCCATCAAAATACTCCACATTAAGTATAGAATCATTCACCAGATGTTTGGTGTGCTTCCCTGTGTTGCCATTGATTCCACAGAAATGGTATTATGCATTCTATCCCAATAAGCTGGAAGATTGCTGCCCAAAAGTCTTAGCCAGAAGGTTGCGAGCATATGTTGAGTCATAACCAGAAGGTTCTCTATAGGGTGGGCTGTTACGGATTTTAGGTGCCATAGTTTTGGCTAATTGAGCATGATGTATCATCATGCGATCTGTGGATTAAGTTGATCAATTTCTAGAGAGATTTCACCTTTAACCTTATCACTTGTTTCTTAGTTTTAAAAACCTAGTTGGTTGGGTGAGATTTTTTCCGAGTGTCTAGTTTTAAGGCGAAGTGTCACTATGGGGGACCCGAAACACTTACGAGATAGATTCTAAACTCTTTGTTCTAAAACTGGATGGATATGAGGCACGAATGCTTTCACAGTTATAAGTTCCATGGTCATCACTGAGAGGAGTCAGAAGGTGGTGAAAACAGTAATGCTGGGGATGTTAACGACGCAATGGTTCACCAAATCACTGGACAACTGTTTGAAGGGTGAAAACAAGGACTTTTACAGTAGTGCACGGGAGGGAGCCAAAAGCTTCATTGCGCAGAGATGCTCCAATGCCCGTGGTCGATACATGGTGGAGTATGGAAACAGTGGCAGACGCAGCTTCATCTTCATCCCTAAAGTGATGGACAGTATGGGATGGAGGACGATGGCGGGTGCACTAAGAGAGGGTGGTCGGAACATAGGGCGGTCATTTATGGGGCCAATGGCAGTGGTGAACCACCCGAAATCACGTTCGTACAAGGATGCACTCACACAGCCGACAACCATTGTGCCGGTATGAGTGCAAGAAAGGGGTGAAGGGCATGGAGTGGAGGTGGCCCAGGGAATCGATGGACCATCTACTTCTCCATTGTGATGTGGCAAAGGCTCTTATGGAATGAAATCTTTGTAAGGCTGGACATTGCTTGGGTGATGCCAAAGAGGGTGGTGGATCTTTTGGCTTGTTGGTGTGGCATATATGGAAATCACCAAGTAGCAAAGGTTTGGAAGATGGTACCCCTATGTCTTATGTGGTGTATATGGAATGAGAGGAAGGGAAGATGTTTTGAAAATAGAGAACGCTTATTGGGGGGATTAGAGACCTATTTTTCCAATCTTTGTTACTTTGGGCTAAGGTTATTGTATTAGAGGGGGTTAGTTTTAATGATGTGTATTCTTCTTTCTTTGTTCGTAGGCTGTAATTAGTTATTTCTCTCTTGTATACCACCTGTGTATGTGGACTTTGCCTAATTATGAGGACCAATAAATTTTCTTACTTATCAAAAAAAAAAAAAATTCTAGCCACTTCACAGTGAAGCAACAGGTGTTTGATGATTTCCCCACTTCTTGCACATGCGAGATCAATCCATCACTTATATGTGCCTCTGAACCTTTTTGATAATTCAAGTTATCCATTGTTAAGATATTCCCTAGGGCTAGCCCTTAGGGGTTGTCTCAAGTGGTAAAGGCCTTGGGCTTAGGGGTATGCTCCCCATAGGTCAAGGTTCAAATCCCCTTGGGGGCAAACAATCTTTAGGGGCCATCGGACTGGGGGATTTTCCCCTTGCATTAACCGAGGTGCACTTGCGGGCAACTCCTTGCCGAGGGCCTGTGCACCCCCGGGATTAGTTGGGACATTGTTCCGGACACCCGGTGCCAATCAAAAAAAAAGATTTTCCCTAGGGCTGCTGTACACTAAAAAAATGCCATTGTCAAGGGTGCCTTGTTCTGCCATGGGTGGACACATGTTGCTGATTCCTAATGCATTGTATAGGAGTTGGGTTTCCCAAGTCTTGACACTGTTTGCTTGGATGTATTCAAAGTATTCATCATTTACAATTTGCCATATCTGGTGTCGAGAATATTTGAATATTATTACTATTTCCTGTTTTGTACATTAGATTTGTCTTGCACTGCAGAGGAGCTGGATCCTCACCCGATTGTAATTCTCGGGAAGCTTAGTCTGACAAAAACTAAGCTTTTTGTCAGTTTCTGAGGATTGACCTTCCCACCTTTAATTCCATTGTATTTTGAGCACATCTTAAAATATTTCATTGCAACTTTACTGAAATGTGTTTGATTTATATCTCCGTATAATAGCTGCAAGCTTGTTACCTATTGCGATTTATGACATGCCCTATTCTTGACACATTTCTGTGTCCCATGAAGTGCACAGGAGTTTTGTAGTGTTGGTGACGATTCTTGCCTTATATTGTGGGATGCACGAGTTGGCTCCAGCCCAGTTGTTAAGGTTCCTCTCCCTTTTTAGTTTATTTTTTGGTCTTTTATTTAATTTGTAAAGTTTTTTATTCTGCTTTTGGCTATGTATTTGATAGCCATATAATTTATTGAATATGCAATGTTTTCTGTAAGATAATTTATCAGCTTCTGTTGACTATAATGTTTCTTATTTCTGATTGACAGGTTGAGAAGGCACATAATGCTGATCTTCACTGTGTCGATTGGAATCCCCACGATGATAACCTTATTCTAACTGGGTATGCTGTAGTCTCATATTTCTTTCAATTTTCTGCCGCCACTGTGTTTTGGGTATGCGATACTCTTCTGGGTTTGATGGGGCTTTATCCTGTGCCGTGGAGAGATACTGAAATTTACTAGATGCACTTATATTGTTGTAATATCTGTCCAGGTCAGCAGATAATTCTGTCCGTATGTTTGATCGGCGAAATCTCACTTCAAATGGAGCTGGGTCTCCTATATATAAATTTGAGGGTCACAGAGCTGCTGTTCTTTGTGTTCAGGTATTAATGAATTTTGTTGTTTTTCTGTGATCTTTCTCTTACTTTTACTTTTTATGTGGTACATCTGTTGGTAGAACTGCCAGTCTCTGTTTTTCTTCATTACTGAATATGTGATACCTGTTCCAGTGGTCTCCAGACAAGTCATCTGTTTTTGGGAGTTCTGCAGAGGATGGTCTCTTGAACATCTGGGATTATGAGAAGGTGGAAACTTTCACTTGTAGTTGTCTGGTGTTTATTGGTATTACATATGTCTTGGACTATGTAGTTCTTGCCTAAAAACTCAACAATAACATGCTTGCTAGTTATTTGCGTCTCATTCCCCCATCTTGCCTCTGTTGATGCTAAATGTGTTTGCTAACATGGGTGAATTTTTTACCTTTTACTTTTTCTGCCTTTGACAATTTCTTAATTGATGTTGCAGGTTGGTAAAAAGGTAGAGCGAGCAGCAAGAAGTCCAAGTTCTCCTCCGGGGTTGTTTTTCCAGCATGCTGGGCACAGGTCTGAATCTGTCATTGTTACTACTTCAACTTACCTTAAGAAAGGCTTTCCAGCCACACAGGCTTATATTTCAAAATTCTGTTGTACCTTGACCATATCACATTGTGAACCTATCATGTCTTTCTAATGGCCTCACAATCTTTTTTTTTTGGCCTCCCTTGCTTCATCAACCTGAATCAAAATGCTGCTTATTTGTTAACTTGGTTTTTGTTATTCTTTCTCTTAAACTTCAGTAGTTCTCTACTTACAAAAAAAACTTCAGTAGTTCTCTGTCTTCTTATGCTGTAGTTCTGCCATCTCATCTTCATGTCCGTTTGGAAGTATATATTATGGTAATAATACACTATGCTTACTTAACTAGTGCTGTGGCTCTTGTATATGTTCTATGTACTTGGCTTCGCCTATTATCAATAAATTTCTTATTTGCTGATAAAAAAAAAAAAAAAAAAACTAGTGCTGATCAGATGTATTGGTTGAATCTTGAATGCAAAAGTAGATCTTTTTTTTTTCTTTTTTCCTATTTGAGCCATACTGAAATCTCCGAGTTGATTCTACTCAGGAACCTTGCAAATTAGGAGTTGAGATTCTTCACGGAATGGTAGTTTAGAGTATTTTGCTTGACATATCTTATCTGTAATGGTTCTTATGCTCCAATTTGTAACCGTTAATTATTTTTATGGAAAATCTCAATGTTTGTTATGAGATGGCCAGCATACGGGCCATTGCCAGTGTAAAAGTAAGTCTTCGGCTGCCAAGTGCAGGTGCTTTGGCCCAAGTCTCCAAGCGGCCACTTGATGCAAAAAATGCTGAAGGATAGAACTGTATTCAAGCCACCCCATCTGGGAATCCCAGTTAAGTGGGGCCGGTAGTGGGTGATGACTTGTTATGAGATATCCAGCAAATAGTACCGACTCCTTTATAGTCTTGATTTATATGGTTTTATCAGATAATTATGTCTTCCTTCAAGTTTTATTGCTATAGGTTTTTCAAGTCTGTTAAACCGATATGCTCATAAAGTCTTCCCTCTTGATCTTTTCCCTCTCTCTTATGTAGGGACAAAGTTGTTGACTTCCACTGGAATGCATTTGATCCATGGACAATTGTTAGTGTGTCTGATGATTGTGATAGTACCGGTGGAGGAGGGACATTGCAGGTATGACTATGTTGAAGTTTATACACAAGCATATCAACGGAACTTACTGTTAGAAAATTGTCTTATTTTTGTCAAACATGCACACTTGGATAGATGTGGGAAAATTATGAGAGATAGCGTTAAGATGCTTCGAGTGATTTGGTAATTTGTTGTAACATCATTGTGCAACGTATATGCAAAATTGTTTGAAGTTTTGTATGAACGGTGGTATTTGAATTTGGTGGGTTGGAAAAGCGTTGGATACCTTGTAGCTAATATAAACGTAAGCTAATATAACGTTCTCCTTAAGTTCCTGTCAGGTGACTTAAATTGATTTGCAAATCTTACATTAATCTGTGCAGATATGGCGCATGAGTGATCTGATCTACCGACCTGAAGAGGAGGTTCTGGCAGAGCTGGAAAAGTTCAAGTCGCATGTGGTTGCTTGTGCTTCAAAGCCTCGAGAGTCCTGAAAAACTTTTTAGCAAGCCTGTAAAACTAACAGGAAACAAGTTCTTTGAAGGAGGGTATATTATATGGATTTGGAGCATCTATTATTGTCTTTAGGCGGAGAAATTTCTAGCAATGTGTTTGTTGTAGGAGAGTCTTGTGGACTGGTTTTGTCAGACCATAGATGTGATAGTCCTAGGTGGGTGAAATCATCCTTATCTCAATTCTCAGACCAGGTCATGACTCTACTGTTTGGACCGTTACAGATTTTATTTAGTTTAGTAAAACTGATCTCTATGCGTTCTTCCTGGCTACAAAAAGGAAAAATTAGAAGAACAAAAGCAAAAGTGAAAAGTTGTGCTTGAAATTTACCAAGGGCATCAGGGGGCGGGGAAAAGTGCTAGTTCTGGCAGTGCAGCAGAATTGCAAACCTTTTTGTCTGCCCTGTGCCTTGGAAGAATGGTCGGCCTTTTGGAATTGGACAGCTACCCTAACCGGCAAATCTCAATTTCTCTCTTGCTCACTTTCCTACACATCTGCAGTGCCAGCAGCCATGGTGAGTCGGGTGGGTCTGTGTGCTCTGATGAATGCTATTTTACATGATAGTACGTGAAAAATAATGAATTATATGATATTAAAATAAAAATAATGGTTAGAAACGACACTTATAACATTTATTTTTTTGTTTTGTTTAAAATATGTGTTTTACTTTCCTTTAACATAAATATTTTTTACTTTCTTTTGACAAATGTTAAGAGAAAATGTTAATCCGCTTAGTGAAAACAATTAATTGTTGTGCAAAACCTTGTGACAAAATTACAAGTGATTCAGTTATTTTGTAATTGTGCAGATATTGCTTTAGATTTATAATCAATTGAAATAAATACAACATTTTTCCTCAAAACTCTTTTACCCTTAACGGACAATTAATTAACGTCTTATTTGTTTTTGCAGATGAGATGAGTTGAGATTAAAGTTTAAAATTTAATAAAATATTATTAGAATATATATTTTTTAATATTAATTTTATTTTAGGATTTGAAAAAGTTGAATTGTTTATTTTATTTTGTATGAGAATTTAGGAAAGTTATAATAATTAAATTAGATGAGATGAGTTGAGAAATTTCTTAAAAATAATATAGACTTAAATTTATGTGGATTTTTTTTTTCTTTTAATTTGAGGAAACAATTTTATATGTGGACGGTCAAATCTAAACACAAGCTCGGATTACATACGAAAGGTGAAAGAATTTTTAGGTTCCATGATTCACAGATTACTAACCTCCAAACGATATCGTTTTTAAATCATTTGCTAACAAATATTGGCATCGAGAATTCTACTCATCATCTATCACTTCCATGCATATGATTTCCATGTGGCCAAAAGAAAAGAAAACAAAAACAAAAACAAAAAAGAAAAGGAAACTTCATTCATCCTTAACGTCTCTATCGTCCTTTCCTTTTGTAGATGACCCGACCTCGTTTTGTGCATCTCCCTCACCAACACGCTCCAAAGGCTGCCTCCCATGGGCTTTGGAGATCGGACTACTGCATGCGTTGTTTCGATAAAGATGAATTCATGTCAATTTTTTTTTTAGAAAGAAAATAAATATCATACCATAATTGCACCAAAATTAATCAACAAAACAACGTATTACATATGATCAGAACATGTTATATAATATTTTCCCATTAAAATCACGATTTATGCTAAAGTTATTGTTATTCCAACATTTACATACGTACCAGGAAGATTCTCCAGGTCCTCTGAAACTTGCATCAAAATTATCCTGCTGATAAGATTCCAACATTTGATCTAAATGCTGGATGTCAAAGGGTTTCACATCCACACCTTCTTCTAAGGTTGACTGATAATTATATTTATCATTGGATCGAGAGTTTTTCATGCCTCCTAAATATTCGCCATGCTAGAATAATTGCACAAAACATATTAATCATCATTACTCGTGAATTGCATCATGCATAAATGTGAAAAAATCATACATGCATCTGCCTAAGCTGCATGAAATCAACAGATTTCTCAAATTCCAAAAGCTATAATATCATGAAATGTATTTCCAAAAGCAAAGATCCGAGATCATATATAATCTTTTTCTTACTAATTCAGGCAGCAGAAGTGGCGTCAGATACTTAAACCCATGATTAAGTTGATCATCGTCGTCGTCATCATCATCAAGCTGCGATGCTAATGGAGAAGCTGTACTACTACTTCTACTTCTGCTTATATAAGCGTCCAAGTTCTGCTTTCGCTGATGCAGCTCAAGCTTCTCCCTCTCACGGGAAAGGGCAAGGCACCGAGTCACAAAATCAAGCTGCTTTTCATAAAACTCGATCTGGGACTCAAGGCTGCGGACAATACCAAGACAGCCATGCACAGGATCCTTTTTCCTTGCGTTTCCTTCCATGAGTATTGATTCAGCTGCGGCTTCTTTTTGGCTTGGCTCGACTGCACTTAAGATCTTTAGAATGTTGCTCACCCCAAAGAGCCTGTGCGCATTTTGAAACTCTCTATACCTGCTTGCCGGGAAGTATGGAGCTAGCTCACAGCTTTCGTCACATTTTCTCCTTTGATGTTTACATGAAGCACAGGCCTGCATATTTGCAGTCTCCTTGTTCATTGTAATTTGTGTTCTCAAATTAAGCACTCGTGCACGATCCGATGGCATTGTACTTCAAGAGAAAATGCATGCAGTTCTTGGGAACTATATATATATATGTACATATATATATGTATGTATGTATAGGTAGCTGTATTTTCAATGTATATGGTAAGAGTATTGGGGATACTAAATGGAAAGGGAGACAGATTTAGAACAAAGTTTAAACTTTTGTTTTAAGTGAGTCAGATAGCGTCGGATTTTGTAGAAGATTTTATTATCTTAGAATTTAATGGGGTCAGATATTGCATGCATTCTTTCCTAAATCCTTTTTAGCAGTTATGGTAATTAATGTCTGGTGTTGCAGAATTTAATTAAGAAGCCAATTGTCATGCATCTTAGACAAACATGCATGCATGATGGCCTCGAGGTAATTATATATAGACCCATGCATGCATGCCACTTGATGATGATTTGTGATTCAAAACCATGTAAATAAATTTAATTCCTTGTGTGCATTCACGAACATAAAATGGTTTATGCCATAATGGCAATTAGTTCTGGCTTTTGATAAGCAAGAAAAGGGGCAAACCATGTCAAGCATTTCAACTGATACTGGTTTTTGGGACAGAATTTTTGCCTGCGACTTTTATTTAGCAGCAAATAATGACATTTTACTACGAATTTTTTTGCCACAATAGAAATTCATCGCAAAAAGTCAATTTTTACATTCTCGTCATTTTATTTCTGATCAGTTAGAAATTGTAGCTAATTCTTACTTTTTACGGCGAAAATTACATTGTCGCAAATAATTTCGACTACATAGCTATCTTTCACAGCGAGATTAAGTTGTCGCTAAATGTCAATACAAAAAAAATGACTTTTTGTGGCCAATTATTTTGCTGTACATGCAGAAAATTTGGTTGCAAATAGTCATTTTTCTCGTTTAATTTCCATAAATTTATTTGCAATGAGTAAGAATTCATCACAAAAATAGTTTTTGCGACGACAATGAAATCGCCCCAATTGATTTCGATGGAAAAAATCATATTGTACGCCTTCTTAGTCTTTTATGGTGGTATTAATTAAATTGCATCTAAATGTATCGGATGGTGTTTAATTATTTGCAACGATTATTTAACTGTTTCGAAAATACTATCACAATTGAAAAAAAAAAGGGGAAAAGTCCTAATTGGGTTTTGAGGAGCTTGAGACTGATGGAGCCCATTTTGTGGCCATAAGGGCTTATATGGATGCTCTTGCTATGTAGGTTGGATTAGATTTGATTATTAATTCAATAGTATGAGTATAGTTTATTGTTGTAAGATTGAGTGATTTGTTGATATTTGAATGTGTAGATTGGGAATTTGGCAAGCAGGGATTATTTTGTGATATTCGAAAGATTTTGTTTTTGCTATTTGTGTTGATCACGTTCTTGAATTTATAGGAAGTGGTGGAGTGGGAGAATAGAAGTAGAATTCGAGGGAAGATGCGTGCTTGTGGGCATGATGCCCATGTTGCAATGCTTCTTGGAGCTGCAAAGATCCTTCAAGAGCATCATGAAGAGTTAAAGGTTTGTTGGTCCATCTTTGCTTCTTAATTTCATATCATAACCTGTCAGGAGAAAATCGGTATGTTATATTGTTTTGCGTTGATTGATATAACTGCCCTCCTTACCTAAAGTAAATAATATAACAATAATAGGTTATAATAATAAGGCTACTGATCTTTGATTTGCTCAAACGCTTCTTAATGGATTCCTTTATGTGTCCATGCATCGATTTAGAGTATTAATTTCTTGCCCAATGTGTATCTTGCCATGAGCATTTTAAGATTTGTAGATGGTCCAACTTTGTTGAATATGAAGTTTTTTTTCTAATACGTATGGAGTTTATGATCAATTACTAAGGAAAATATGATATATCCGTTAAAAGTCAGTTTGCTAAAGTGAGATCTCTGTTGGAGAGGGGCTCAAAAGTGTTGATAACAGTTGTTGGCCATTAGAAAAGAATATCTAATTCTCCATTAAACAATAAAGTATATTTTGTTACTTTTGCATGGATACTATTTGCAAACTTTCTCCTTCTTCTTCTACTTTGGGGGAGTGGGGAGGTTCAGTTCTTCTTGATGGAAGTTCTGCGACCAAATTAGAAATTGAAAGCACAACTAACCTAATTAGAGAATGTAAATGCTATCTATGGCTTGCATGTTGCACCTAATCTACCTGTTGGTGAAGCACACTCTAGAGCTGGTCCCATAGGGGTCGGAGTGGCTTCTTTGAAGCTATAATAAGTGGAAAAGGAGGCCATCCAGAGGTTTGTGCCTCATATTGAAGTGACTCGAGTACCTCTCTAACATGATGGTTCGGCTGGTAACAAGTGTGATCGTTGAGAAATCAACCACCAAATCACCATGTTTGTAATGTCTATAAGTTGCCTGGGACAAAATTATGGAGTAAAAAATAATAACTAAAAAAATCTACGTAGCTTGTATATGAGAGAGCCTTATTGTTGTGGATAACCTATGGCACCAGCTTCTTTTGTTACAATGTTTTCGTGCATGTCCAACATCAAATTTCCATGAGATATATTGTTCTTATGATATTTTGCAATTGTCCAGTGTCTTTGTAGATAGTTACAGTTGCGAGATTCCAGGGAGGTGGTGTATTCAATGTTATTCCAAGGAATGCACACTAATTTGAGGCTTAAATAAAGACAAGTAATTCGAACATGCCTTGGAAGAGAGAGTGTGGAAGGTTCCAACTCCTTCAATTCCTTTAGTCTGTGTTTCAGGGTTGTGCTAGGGGTGTTCTTTTACTCATTCAGTGCATTTTTCCATAGTTTAGTACTTGTGTTTATTTATTTTTTTCCTTTTCTTTTCAAACTACTTAGAAATTGTTGTTTGTATTCCAATACTAGTACTTGTTTGTATTCCTTTTTAGTGTATTTGCAATATACTAGTTGGTTCAATCAATTTCTGCAAGAAAGAATTTGGAGAGAATGCCAAGGTATTTGATAGTCTGTTGCATTTAAATGTGACTTTTGTTTTGTTTTGTTTTTTGTTTTACTTCAAGAAGGTTTAAGGATTACTGATTTTAAAGCTAATATCTTAACTTTATTGGATGTGGTTTTGATGTCTAGTGGCAGAAAACTGTTAGATGAACTATGTGTGTTAGGCTAACTTTTCAGGCTAATCTAGACTATTCGGTATTATACTTACTGCTTCTTTGAGGTTATTTTGCTTTCAGTTTTACTCAAGTGCATTTGATTTTTTACTTATAAGTTTTTCCTTTTGCTCTTTTACTCATTCAATGCATATTTCCATAGTTTAGCACTTGTGCTTATTTGGTTTTTTTTTTTTTCCTTTCGTTTCAAACTATCTAGAAATTGTTGTTTGTATTCCAAAATCACGGCAAATAGGCATCTTTGAACAAAACTCTAAACATTATGGCTTACTTTTTCCAGTGACAAAGAACTTGCTGGGGAAAAAAATTTACTTTTTCCGACCCTAGTTAACCATGGTTGGGACACTTTTTGAGATGAAATTTTGCACATTTTGCGAGGACAAAAATCGCATGAAATAAGAGTATTTCCGACATACATTTCGCTCATGAGTTTAAGTACTATATATTGCCACAGATTTTCGGGGAGTCAACTACAACTTGAAGTGGCTGGAAAAAGTCATTTCCACAAAAATATGGACTAATTCCGGTAAAATCACTCGTGAAAAAAAGATTAATTTGTTGTAGTGGCATGCATGTTGATCCAGTGATTAATTAAGGTCTAGGGATCAAATTATGCTTATTCAAAATTTATTTGTCAATCTTTATGCAAATCAAATGTTGTAGTGCGCCTCACATACTATGTCTAGATTTATCTCTAAAATTCAAGTATAGAATTATTCAAGAGAGAATTAATATACGATATCTTAATTTTTTTCATGAGAAAAACATATGTTTTAATTTTTGCCATAGATTATACGTGCAAAATTGCAAATGAGTCATTGAATCTTTATGTTATGAGTTTGCAATAAGCAGATTTGTAAATTAGTTGTTCGAATGTAATTTATTGTTTAAATGATCATTTTCGTTGTTCTAATGGAACTATCCATTTGATTGTTCATGTGAGGCTACAACATAAGCGATCTATTTTTTATGGTTAAATTGTTTAGTGCCTACTTAATGATTGTTAGAAAAATTGGATCAAAGATTCATAATACATAACGGAAGCGATATTACCTCATCAGTAAATGGTAAATCTAGTGTGTGGTAAAAACCAGAATAATACTCATATATTCCACAGCCTAAATGTTGGACTAAAAAGATACACACATTTGAGAGAGGGATTCTATTTGTACCAATCATCCATACTTTTCACTAAAAGGGGAGGTAGTCTTCTATTTTGTAACTCTCGCTTGGCTTAAATGTCTAGCCATAATGTACAAGTATAGAGATGTTTTGGAACAATTTCCATCCTATCTCATCTCATCTAATTTTCTTTCCAAACATTATTTAAACACAAAACTTTCAAACTAATCATTACAATATTTTCAAACTAATCATTACAACTTTTTCAAACTTCTAAACAAAAAATAATTCAACTTTTTCAAATCTCAAAACAAAATAATATTAAAAAATTATAATCTACTAATATTTTAATTTTATAATGTTTTTTATTTAAATTTTTCTCTCTCCTTTCTCAAAATCCAATAAATACTTAATTCAAACTATCTCACTACTGTTCACAAGTCATCTTATTACTATTTATAAAATTTTCATTTCATCTCAATCCTTAAGCATCCTTTAAAGTGGCTTAAATTTTATATGCCAAGCATAATTGCTAGGCATATGAAGAGCAAGGGGTGCCCACTATGGGCGCCCCTTTATTACATCTCATACTCGCACATAGTAAGCAAAACCTCAAGTTTGCAACTCTCAATATGTTCTCGATATTGTTCATAGTGACAAATAAACTATGCAACCATCGAGCACACTTGTAAAGAAAAAGGAGAGCATTATACAAAATCTCTCTTAGAGAAGACCAGCATAGCAACATCCCTAAAAGAGTTTCGTTATGCTCCAACTCATTTGATCGCATCAAATTAAGCATCTATATTCCCTCTCAAGTCTAAATGACTTAGAGCAATACTCAATCTCTATAAAATTTTATGTACTCATAATTATGTCGCAATTCCCAAAAAGCAACACAACTTGCCAGAAGTGAGTACACACATAATATCGATGTGTTACCAAATAGTTTTTCTTACGCCCTCATGTCATTCAGTTTTAATCCAGTTGCTTTTCCAGTAACACTTTTTTAGACTGCATCATTTAAGGTCATAGATAACATGCAAAAATAACATACACTAAAATATCAACCTCGTGATATAGTCAAAAGTTTCCTTAGGGTATAAATAAATTAAGGTTGTTAATTATGACCTACATAACTCACATGGTGAGGAAGTATGGATCTATTTACTCATATCTACTATTGGTTGTAAAAGTACATGTAGTATGAAATACATGCTACGATGTAGTTCTCTTTTCAAAAAGAGCATATGTCTAATCTCAATACACCGTACAAATCTTAGTCTAATCGCTATCTCAGAGCCTAATCCAAGTCCCTTCCATTTGCTCACTATTGAAAGTGCCAAAGAGGATCTCATAGCTGGTTAGACCATAGACTATATGGATTGTGGGCTAACCATGCATGGTCTTAACAAATAACAAATGTCGCATCTTAGCCTAGCTAAGGTGACATATATTTGCATCAACCTTCTCTATATGCTACATAAGCATCAAGGGACATGATGTCTTATCTCTGCACGCTACCTAATCGTCGGAGGCGATCACTCATGTAAGTGGGCCAATCTAAGCCTCTCGACATACTTCTTTCACTATAACTTCCAAATATATGGTAAATGTGTGTGCTTACTAAAATGCTTCCAGCCACGCTATATGATTATAAACATATAATCAGTATCATGTGCACGATGAGCAATACCATGAGAGAGAAAAATCAGATGGTCAACTACAAATAAACCACAATTCCTTAAGTGGTGTTTTAAGACCATTTCTCTCCATGAGCATTCCTATGTGTAGTAACTTTTAAAAACATGTGCCTACTAAGAGACTCTGATTTTATATATAAAAAACCTTTGCACAACCATGAAGTCAGTGATTTAACGAGAATCTCACTTAGAATCAAACTCACAATATAAATCTTAGATTCTAGTTAACAAGTCCAGCTGAGACTTCTAAAAGAATATACAAGGTGACCACAAATGTTATTAAGCAAACGTAATTTGTGACTTCAAGGTTTCATATGAGTGTCTTGCACTGGAAAACATGTGAGATAACCAACATTTATTTTTCATTTAAAGTAATTTGGGCCTTTGCCCCAAGGACAATCACAATAGTCTAGTTATTACGCTTAATGATTTGTCTAAATCGCATCACAAACTCACTTAAATAAGTAAGTTATATTGACCCCTAACAAAACTTCAACCTTTAACTCCCATGAGCTAATGGAAACACTAAATGGAATAAGCAAAATTAGATTCTTTGGTATTTGCTATCTCAATAATTATTTATGGATTTTGAACAATAGTTCTTAGAAACTATTTTTCTTATACATAGTCTCACAAGACATTAAGTTTGAGCTACATTTCACAAACTCATGCCCACTATCTCATAGTATGGAAAACCACTTATTAGGTGAATCTAAAACAACCAAATCGCCATCAGTATTAACTCTCTTAAGAATACACTTTTCTATGATTGTCAACAATATTCAAAGAACCCATTTTATTTAATAGGTCGTTAATAATAACGATTAGGTACATTGGCTATATTTGATAGATAGTTTGTTTAGGTCACATGTAAACAATACCACCAGCATTTATTTGCTTTTTATAGCAAAATAATACAAGCAACAATCATGTGCTCACAGTACTTTGCGCCTAAACATCACAAAAGATTACCATCTAATTTTCCTATGATAATTAACTATTTGACTCTTTCAAGAAAAGTCTTAATAAATGTGCGATTAATGGTTATCTAAAAACAACTCAATTAGTACAAAGAGATGGATCTATACCTCTATCAACTCCACTTTTCCTTAGTTAATCAGATCAATAACCACAAGTTGGATTATATAAGTGAAGTAAATCTCATATTCTACATTGGGATTCCTACTATGTGAATTTAGTATTTTTAGCTGAACCATATTATAAATATTTTCTTCTGGTCTCTAAAAGAAGAGAGAATACTAATATATAGCTACCACGATATTTATGAGAATCTTATTTTCTAGTAAATTTTAGAAGTCACCATCACAGAGTCATGAGTGACCATCAAACTTCTAAACATATCGGGATTCTCACTAACACCACTGTATACATTGAGTTTTAAATCAAATTAAGTATTGACTTAGCCAATATCGCATTAGAAATAGCAAAAACATATTTTTGTGCAATAAATGTAGTCTATGATGTTTTAGCAGCTAACTAGGGATATTTTTATTTCTCACTTGCTCAATATTTTTCGCATTCTCCAATACACTATAGGAGATAAAAGAAAATTTTGAGAGAAATTATCTTAGCTTAAAACCTATCTTGCATCAGTAAAACCACGAGCAGGATTTTTAGGCTTTATTAAATCGTACTTAATTATTAGACTTTTAATGCAGTTACCATGCAAACTTCCAAGGTACTTGATATTACATTACTTTCAAGGGGTGCTCCTAAGTTTATATATCTGCAAGAACCTATTTGTTCTCGCTAGAGAGAAAGAAAACTTGAGCAAGATTATCAGTACTATTACCACATGAAGGTGCAATGATAATTTAAAATGGATGTGCCAATCAATAATGTTCTCAAAACTTTTGTACATTTAGATTTTAATGTCCTTACTTGCCAGACATACTAGCAAGTTTTAGAGAGTATGTGCTTATCTATAATTTAATGCTCAACCTCAAATATAAGAGCAATTAATTTTTGCGTTACAAAAATAATGCGCAACTTCTGTTATTATCCACAAGATTTTTAAAGGTAAAATAGTGGTTTAGCTCTATCTGATAGTTGATTCTTTCAACTTCTATGTGTTACCCATGCACATTTCTAATTTTACTCTAGATCTTTCAGATGCTTTTACAATAATGATGGTCTAAGACTATTTAACACTCATAATAATCTTCATTCATTTCCAGCTATTTCTCATGGAGGAGATTAATTTAATAATTAAGTCCCATATACAATCTTTAGGCTTTCTTCTCGGTTATTTCAAAATTACTAACCTATGTACTTTTGATTGCATACATCTAAGAAATTTATCACATCAATCTAAGTTAGAATAAAAGTAATTAACACATATTGCAAGATCAAAAATTTGTTATGCTTCCTAATCATTTCTTACGCTCCAATGCCTAATTATTAATTTCTAATTTAATTTTCGTGTAAATTTATATCGTATAAGAGATTAATTCCAAATCAATCTCAACCATACTCCCACTAGGATAATAAATCTTATTGAGTCAGCCACATGCAAGAAACAATTTCTTCTCAGATTGAAGAAATTTATTTGGGCTAATCATAAGCATGGATAGTACAAACTCAGGCTACTTAATCTTCTATTTTATCATATTCTAAAAGATTGAAGACTAATTCCTATAATTAGCCTAACAAATTCAAGTGATTAAATAAGTTTACACAACTATATGTAATCACAAGACATGCACAAAAATAGTCACATTTCATCCAAATAATTTTTATTCACAAAAAATAATAATCTAGACAATTTATAAAATAAAATAAAATACCTAAAAAATGTGACAAAATGATCTCATAATACATGGTATGCATGTATTTATAAACCAATAAAATATTATAAAATCTTGCCAAAAAATATTTTAGAAAAAAAAATTCATGTGGCATAAGTATTTGCTGAATAATTTAAAACATACACAATTAAGTAAACTACAAACAATGAGCAAGCATTAGCCCATTTGTTGAGCTCATTACCCTTGTGTGTGAGGCCTTGGGTTCAAAACACCATACGACACTTTCGCATATAAAAATCCAAATAGAACACAAAGCTTGGATGGCCGATGCGCTCAACGCATTGAACTGTGACCTTTGGCCCAATCATGCACATGGGGAGCCCTTGGGCTATGACAGATGATTGGCCCTCTTCTTGCTTGGCCCAAAAATAAGCTTGTTGGGCCAAGCCAAAAAGCCTATGGGCTACCCTCCTAGGTGCCCAGCTCAAGTAAGTCTTAGCTTATTAGGTCGAAGGCTCAGTTTCTAAAAACAATTACAATTTTTTTAAACATATTGAAAAAATATACGGGTTGGGCTTAAAACTCTTTAAAAAAACAAACAAGCCCAACATTAACAAAAATCTCAACCCAAAGTTGATTTAAAAAAAAAAAGCCCATGCCCTTATTCATTACTAATAACCCACAAGTCTTTCCTCTTCTCCCATTAGGGTTACTATTCATATAGAAAGAAAAAAATTTAGTCGTCGCCATGTGCCTCTCTATACTTTGTGCACGCTTATTCTTTCTCTATAATAGAGAAGAATATGTTGTTGGGGCAGTGTCCATAGCCTCTGATAAGTAGAAAAATGAGCATGAAAGGGATCAATGTAGATCCTTGCGTCTTTGAACCTCCAGAATCCTCTAATCTCGAAAAGTCCATCATTAATTTGCATGTAAAAGTAGTGGGAGAAGGGCTAATGCATTCGATCATGAACTTTATTCCAAATGGAAGATATGACCAAGGTTTCTTGGCCATGGTGTCTCCCAGATCAACCCATCTTACTTTCACACGGTAGATCAACCAATAAGCTTTTGTGGGCTGCAGCCATCCATGGCATAAACTACGACTAGGCCTAGTACGCAACAATGGTTGTCGCATCACACTTGATAGTGTAGTGTTTAGGCTATGCTGCAAACATGTAGTGCCGCATGACCCATGTGCACTACTTTGCACACAATTGAGCTTGCTGCATCGGCCACGTGCATAGCTCTGCTCATTGCAGAGCTTGTCACATTGGCTAGGTGCGTAGCTTCTCATGCAGTAGTGGCCACATTGCATTGGGGTGCTCGTTGCACCTCCAAGTTCGTGACATTATCGGCAGTGGAACCGAGATGCTTAGGCACTTCGGGTTCTCGCTACAGCCTTTTGGTACTCAAAAAATTGTGGTGGTTGTACCACTGAAGTAGTGAATATGATGCAGCACCCATGTCGTGTGACCTACTGCCTCCTACGGTGCTTGCAGCACCTAGGTTCATAGCACCAGTCATTTTACGTTATTGTGGCATAGTCTAAATTTTGCAAGCTCGACTAATTGGAAATTCTCGTAGCCATAGTTACGGAAAAAAATCTTATCATAGAAAAATTATTTTATAAAGAAATCACAACACGTACAAAAAAATATAAGTCGGAAAAATTGGATCAGAATATACAACGGAAGTGATATTACCTTGTCAGCAAATTGTAAATCTCGTGCAGTTATTTCACAAACTTTTCCATCGTTGTTATTTCCCTGAAATTTTCATCGTTGATGGTGGAATGTATCACATGGTAAAACTAAGACAACAATCACATATTCCATAGCGTAAATACTGGATTAAATAGATACACACATTTAAGAAAGATTTTATTAGTACTAACCATCTATACTTTTCACTAAGGGGGAGGCGCTATATAGCCTCTCCAAAAGGGCTAGGAAGACATTTTTGGGCCCAAAAGTGGCCAAGAACTTGGTTTTGGGCCATTTTGGATTCAGAAATGCCATTGTACAAAACTAAAAATTTAAATTCAAACCCTCATGAGTAAATTTAACAACAAAATAATTTAAGATATTACAATAGTACAAATTAAAAACTTGTATACTTCTAAGTTGCAACTAATAATCTAAAGCCATTACAATAATTCAAACTAATTTAAACTATTACAAATTAATCTACGAATATTATAAGTTTTCACATAATTTAAATAACTAATAATTAAATAATTAAGTAACAAATTGTAGCAAAATTACAATTGACTCTTTTATTGTCATTTCGCATTGTTCCAAACATTAGAATTTTGGGTGGCCACGTTGGTGGGAAAGTGAGTGAGCTGTGCTTTAAGACTGTGAGATTATGAAACCTGAAACATTAATAAGAAAATAAATTAAAATTATAAACAAAAAACAAAAATCATAAATACAAACGTTATATAGATATGTAAAAAATACAAACATTAAAAGTACTAACCTATATCAATATGAGATTGAGATCTTTGGGATTAAGATTGGGCATATGATAGTGAGACTATAAAAGCTAAAACAATAAAAAAAAAAAATTTAAGATTACAAACATTATACAAATACAAAAAATAATTACAGGAGAAATTATACAAAACAATGACAATTGTGAGTCCAATTGACAAGAAGTCGTATTGCGGCCGATGTAGAACTACCCTCTTACATCCTTACAACAATTAAATTTGAAATTAATATCGGTGAAATGAATATAAATAAATTAAAATCATAACAAAAGAAAAAAAATGAATTAAGAAATATTATCGGATCCAAGCTGATCACCACCATCCTCTTTGTCTGCCTCCTCAAAGTCCCTCACATCTAGAATATAAATTAGGATCCCTTTGATTCAAATCTAAGTATAAATCAATGCCTCTACAATGATCGGAGACAATGAATTTTGGAATGGATCCAATATGCGTCCTCCGGTGCTAAAGGCCGACTCTGAGGTTATGGTACTAATCAAGATGGCCAAAATATTACAGGCAATCTCTCCAACAACGGGATACTTAATGACAATGATTTTTCACCAAGATAAGATATCAAATCCCCACGTAAATTGTTGTAAATTAGATGCTAAGTATCTATTCAAATTAGACTGGGCCTCTACAAGATGACGGACCAAGGGTCCTGCTCCAACCTCTCACCCCAGTCCAAACTATGCCTTTTCCCTATCCTGACTTGGAGAGGTGGAGGTTCAGTAGGTGTAGGTGTCTAAATATTACCATCCCTGAATATGAAAAACTCATCAAACAATCTACCAAAGATTTCCCTATCCCTTGCGGCAATATAATTAGCCCATGCCTCGTGCGCCAATCTCAAACCATACATCATGCCATCAATTTTGTACTGGGGGTCAAGAACCACATATAAGAAAATGTTTATGTTACTCAAATCTCCCTAATACATGTCATACTTAATCTTTATGCTCAATGCCATTTCCCACAGCCTAGTTTGGTCACTCCCACACACGTTCATCCAATTCTTCTTTTACCTTACATATTTAATGACAGAAATCATTAGATGAATGGTACAAAGAACTGGAAAGTCCGGTTGTGACCTCGTAGAAAAGTCTAAAAAAATCTACAAAGATTCAAACTACCTCCCAATCATCATGAACATACTTGCCTAATCCCCCGTCATCTTCAAAATGTTTGACATATTGAATGTCTTCGTTATTCAATAAATTAAAGGCAACCTTATACTCTTAGGCTTTTACTGTAAAAAAAGTTGAGTTTCGCCTTGTAAGAATATCAAGAAAAGACATTCTTGCATTCAATACCCGTAGACCTTAAAGTAGCCTTGAATTTATCAGATCTAGCAGGTGAAGATCTTACAAATCTCACCGCACTTCTAGCCTTTACAACCAAATCATCAAGATCTTTGCATTGCTATTCTAAGTGGACCTTCAATTAAAATATATCATGTCTCATATGGTGACATTCATACATTTTACCACAATGGTTACACTTAACTTGGGGGTAAATGGGGTCAAAATCCTCTATTTTGGTGAAATGTGACCAAACAATTGCTTAGTGGGGCATGGGGGCAGTAGTAGGGGTAGATGTAGGTTAGTGTTTGTAATTGTGGTAGGGGTAGGAATAGGAGAGCTACCACCAAAATAATACTGACTATCCATTCTCGTTGACTCACAAAAATCTGAAATGATGAAAAAATCACACAATAATTAAAACCATACAATCATGAACATGACAACAAATTAGAGTTTCGATATCGAAACCCCATAATTAATTTAGGGTCTCGGATTGGAACCTTATACTAATTTAGGATTTCAATATGAAACCCGTAACTTTACATACAACACATTACATAATTTACAATAAAAAATTCACAAATCACATAACATACAATTCACAATCCCATCCTCCATAACTTAAATAAAAAGAAAAATAATAGAAAAAATAGAAAAGACTCGGGATACTTACATCGACGGTGACGGGGTGAGCTTCAGGCACCGATGATGACAAAAATTTTACGACAATGGCTTGCGCGAGAGAGAGAGAGAGAGAGAAGCTCAGAAGGGGGTAGTTTTAATTTAAAATCAAAACGACGCTGTTTTGGGTATAAGCAGGATGGAGGAAATTAACCTGTACCAAAAATGGCGCATATATATATAAGCGGGGTGCGGGAAATGAGGGTCAGAGTTGGGCCTAGTCTGTCCCTCGCACCTGTTAAGGGGCCAGATGTGGGAGGGTGGCCCATTCATTCGCATATGATGGATGAGGGTAGGGTAGTTGGGTGCGGGGCCTCGCTACCCTCCCCTAGGTTGGGTTTAAATGCCCAGCCATAATGTACAAATAAAGTGACTTTTATTTGCCAAGCATAACAGCTAGGCATATGAAGATAGTGAGTACCCCTTTATTATAACGACACAAAGATTATGCACTTTGCACACTAAACTCTCATAAATGTTGTGATGTAGTATACAAACTATGACTCTTGTGAAATTACAAGCTTAAACTACCATTTTTCGTGGAACAACACCTTTGCATGATTTTTTCATAGTCTAAAAACAAGTACAAGGCCTTAGCCAATGAGTTGGAAGTTTGTGTGCTTGTTGGGCCATGGGCCATGGGCCATCTTATGCTTAGATAGTTACTTTCATTACTCGTTGGGCTCTTATTATTTTAATTGGAATTTAGTGGTAGTGGGTTAACGGACTTGGGCCCTTAGTGTAGTTCTCATTTCAATGGTTATTTTAGTGTGCTTTTAGTCTAGGTCCATATGTGGGTCAACCTTGTTGAGATCTGCAGACTATATGTAAGAAGCTAGTGGTTGTATGAAAATTAATCTGGAATGATATAGAAACTTCTTTGTCTTCATCCCATTTTCTCTCATTTTTCCTCTCATTTTCTTGGAAGAGCTCCCTTCGAAAAGAACAAATCAATGTTATCTTATTTTAATCCTTGAGATGTGTTACAAAGTTGTATTAGAGAGACACCGATCTATATGTTTTAAAAAAAAATGCAAGAAATTCCTGTCTTGGTTTAGAAGATTACAGAGTTCATTCATGAAACTTAACAAGGCTATGAAGCTCTCCAACAACATTTGAATGACTTTTGGGATGATTATAATGAAATGCACAAAGTATTGCGACAACATATGAACGAATTTGAGAGCAACTTTAAAGAATGCTTCAATTAGTTGGAGGATCAAATCTGTAAAATACAGATAGAATGTGCAATACATGAAGATGAAGCACATGCAGCATCGAATGAAGTAAAAGGGAAAGGCTAAAAGGATTAGATTTGTGCGATGCATTAAGACGAAGAATGAGCAACGACGGATTCCTTGTCTCATTTCATCTTCGACCAATGCCGCCTCTCTCAAATCCTGATTTCTTCTCCACCACAATGGATTTCTTTTCCTCGACTAGCCTTGGCTCAGTCTTGGAAGCTATAAGAATATTCCTTTCTCGGGAAACAAATGCAAACAAAGAGGTCACAAAGAGAGAAAGAGTGTGTCAATTCATCTGCTGGGAACGATTCTCGTGGAACCAGATGGCAATTTGACCTTGGTGGAATAGTTATTCAGTGCCAAATAGATCTAGACCGACAACCTCTACAAAAACCAAAACCAACTGAAGCTCTAAAACTCTTTCGATCTCTTAGACCCATTCATCTTCCCGATAATCAACAACCAAACTCAAATGAGAATGAAGGTCAAAGTTCCTCTAACTCCAATCGAGAAGAACATAGAAAACAAGCCTTCCAGGTTTTCAACAAAATGCATCTGTGGGACCGGTATTTCCCATTAAAGAATTCCTGCAACCCTAATGAGGTTATTACCTATGGTGTTGCAATCCAGTCTACTAATTTGAGTGATGTGGGTAACAAGAAGATATTGATTTCCATGTACACAACCCACCCATGTTATCCATATCCAGATATATTGAAGGAATACCCAAACTACATCAAGCTCATTTTTTGGGAATGCAAAGCTTCTCAAATGTCTCTTGTTGGTAATTTGTTGGCTGAGATGTGAAGAGATGAACTTGAAAATGTTTTTTGAAGGTTTGGGCGCTACAGTGTACAATTTAAGAAAGATGAGTATGAGTTTGTAGTATTTAACTATTATTTGGATGCAGAGAAATCTTTGAGAGCACCACAAGGAAAGAACATCTGTGGTGAACCATTGACTCTTATATGGCCTAGTAAGTTGCCTCGACCAATTCGAAGATTTGGAACAGGCGCAAGAGGAGATAATGCGAGTGGAGAAAGGGATCCAAGTGGTTGGAGAGAGAAAAAAATTGGGTGTTGGACAATTGGAGCTAATTTATGGTGCTGTAATGCAAGATGTTACCAATCCAGGTGTTCTATTTACAATATTAATATGTAAGCATGAGGTTGTCAGTCATGTTAGTGTTCAAAAAGCTGCTCTTCATCTTGATGACATGCTATTACTTGCCAACTTTGTTATGTCATCAAAATCATTTAGGAGTTTCGAATATTTTTCATCAAATTGTCGTGTTGAATTTTCTTTTGGAGGTGACCACTTATGGGGCAACTTCAGTGTTTTTGTTTTAAACACCAATGGCTCAATTTATATTTCCTGCCCATTTATTCTATTAGGAAGTTTCTACAAGTGGATCTTTGGTGGGATAGCAAATGTTGTTAAGGCATGGAACACCCAAACTTCCACTAATTCTATTCTTAGTAGGCTTGTAGCGTAAGTTTATACAATTACAGTGGGAATTATACCTCCATCTTTGGTAATTCACGAAGCAAGTCCAGTGAGTCCAGAAAATTGGTTTTGAATTCCAAGTTTATAGAATTTATGCCTTCAATTTTGCTCACGGTTTACTGTTTCATGCTCTGTTGGTTCCCTTGGGTTCTGAATTGGAGAGAATCCCCGAGATTTGTCCGCATTTCGTACATAATCATTCTATTGTAGCCGTCGATCTTGCTGATCATGTTCCAGCTTCTGATGACAAATGTGCCATTACTTGGATACATATGTGGAATTTTGTCCAGATTTACATATACTTATGGCTGATTCAACTTCTTAATGCTTGGAACACCTTTTTATTCTATCGTGGGTGAGAATTCAACAAAACATATTCAAGCCAAAATTTAGCTTCTAGTGGCTTATTTTCTGGGACTATTTGGAGAAATTTGTTGTTATGGATACCACAAGGGAATCATTGGCTCAGTCTACTGAACGAAGTCAAATAGTTTCTATTGAAAATTCATATTCAAACCTATATGTTAGACTTTTAGATTTCACAAAAAAATTTAAAATTTGATGTGTTGGAGCTGTCGAATATGGGAAGATGATTAAGGGTGGTGAAAGGAACATCCTTGTTTTTTACCTTGGAGGTGGAACTTTTGATGTCAGTATCCTAACAATTGAAAATGGTGTTTTCCAAGCTTCTGTCCCTAATGGTGACACTCATCTCAGAGGTGAGGATTGAGATCATAGAAAGACCATGGGCCTTGTCAAGGAGACTATGGTAAGAGTTTGTCACAGTCCAAGAAAAAGTACAAGGGCTCAACCACTTAGTTGGAAGTCTGTATGCTTGTTGGGCCGTGGGCCATCTTATGCTTAGATAGTTATTTTCATTATTCATTGGGCTCTTGTTGTGTTAATTGGAATTTATTGGTAGTGGGTTAATGGGTTTGGGCCCTTAGTGTACTCATTTCAATGGTTATTTTAGTGTGCTTTTTGTCTATGCCCATATGTGGGTCAACCTTGTTGAAGTTTGCATACTATATGTAAGAAGTTAGTGGTTATACGAAAATTAATCTGGATTGATATAGAAATTTCTTTGTCTTCTTCCAAATTTCTCTTATTTTTCTTCTCATATTTTTGGAGCTCCTCTCAAAGATAGCAAATCAGTATTATCTTATTTTAATCCTTGAGGTGTGTTACAGATTTTAAAATTTTAAAATTAACAAAATAAAATAGATCATATGATATAATATTGATGGTTGAATCTTGACGGGCTGGGCTGGTAAAGTAGGATCCAGATGATTTGCAAGATCCATGAGCATGTCCATGGGCCGACGAGCTGTTTAGGCTTAAAGCCTTCTTTCTTGACTCAAAACGACGTCGAGCCCTTTCGAAAGATGCTTCATCACCAAAACGAGACCTCCTTTTTAAGCGTTAACGCCTCGGCGAGTTCTAGAGCAAGAAGAGCAAACGGCACCGCCACCCGAAGAAACAACTGCGTTGCCTTAACGCACCGTTTTTGTTCCTTAACGGTCCCTTCTCGAAGAGCGAGCAGCGAGACCGAGAGCTTGAGCACGAGCTCGAGCAATAATGGCAGAGAAGCCCCAACCGGTTCGCGTGTTGTACTGTGCGGTCTGCAGTTTGCCGGCGGAGTACTGCGAATTTGGACCCGATTTCGAAAAATGCAAGCCCTGGTTAATCCAAAACGCCCCGGAAATCTACCCTGATCTCGTCAAAGGTCTCGTACAAATCCGATTGACGCTGTTATAATCAATCCCTAATACTTCGCGTTCTATTTTTGTATTTATACTTTATCGAGTAATTATTTATGCATTTTTGTGAGCAGAGGCCAATGCAAAGGAAGCTGATAAAGTTTCCGAGCAGTTCCAATCCACTGGTATTTCTTCAGATGGAGCTACTCCTTCCGGTATGCCTTTGTTACTGTTTTGTTTTTTGTTTTTTAATTTCTTCTTTTATTTGAAGAAATTTTTTCGTTCTTTATTTCGTTTTTTTATTGCATTTTGTAAGAATTAATTACTTTATGATACAAAAATAAGCTATTTGATTTGATATCCGAGGCACACGCTCTGTGCGAAAAAGAATTGAAAGGAAGAAGCCGGGCTTTAGGGATCCTTTGCCCTCTTACCGTACATTCCCGCCCACCTCCATGTCACAACTATTACCTCCTCCGTCCCCCCTCCCTCCGTAGTGCTGCCACCATCATATCCGTCTTCCCTACTCACTGCCACTGCCGCCGCCACCAACACCACTGCTCTTGCCCCTACTCCTCCCCCTTCCTGTGCTGTCGCTATCACCTCCCTCCCCAACCCTAGCCCTTCTCACCACTAACACCACCACGTCAAGTTTCCTTGTCTCATTCCTCCCATCACCGGTGCCATCATGACTGACACTGCCTACATACTTTAATGGTTCTTATTGCTTCTAACTTTGAGATTTTCATTGCAATCAATATTCAAAAATTACATTCAGGTTCTAAATCAAATTAGAGAAAACATCTCATTTTCTTTGAAAATATGCTTTTATGGCAAACAGTCAGAGCCTTACACTGTCATGCCTAGCATATTGCCCATAAATTCTGTGGATTTGGCATGCTGAGAAGATTTTAGTTATTTTTTTAATTTGTATAGACTGCCTCATATTATAAATGAATCGCATGGCACTGCCAATATGGGTTTTATTACAATCTAAAGCCCCAAGGGAGGCCCAAGCCACATCTGAGCCCATATTCCAAAATGACTAGTCAATGAGGTCCCATACACCATCTACACTCTACATTTAGAATTCTTGGTATCAAAATCTCCCCCCCTTAAATCCCGACGACCTCTTTTGGCCATTCTATCATAGGTGGCACGACTCAAGTCCCACATTTTTAGTTGGGATAGACTTTGATACCATTGTAATGCCCAGAGGGAGGCCCAAGCCACATTTGGGCCTATATTCTAAAAAAGGATAGTCTATAATATAATTGGAGTCCCATTGGAATCATTATAAAGAGTAAGAACTTCTCCCTCACAAGCAATGTCGGATCCTATACACCACCTTCATGTCAATTTGTCTGAATTCCCTTTCCATAGGTTTTGTACATTATTATATAGAGAAGAGTTTTACATAAGTGCCAGATTTCATGGCCAGATTTACTGGCTTGTTTCCTGGTTCCATGTTTCCAGGTTTCCTGGCTTTATAAACTATTTACAACAGCTAGTGTTAGAGTCCAATTAAATCCTATCTTAGTGACATCCCCCCTCAAATTGATATTGGAAAATCTAGAAGCATCAATTTTTCAATCAAGAATTGATGTCGATGCCGAGGAAGAGCTTTAGTGAAGATGTTAGCAGTGTGAAGTGGTGGAAATGTGAGGAAGAGTGATCATATGCTTGACGAAAGCTTCACAGATGGTATGACAATCAACTTCGATGTATTTCTTATGCTCATGGAAAACAGGATTAGCAGCAATCTGGATAGCACTGGTATTATTAGCATGGAGAGGAGTGGAATGAAACTGAGGAAAGCCAAGTTCTTCCAATAACCCACGAAGCCATGTGATCTCAGAGCAAGCGGAAGACAACACGATATTCATACTCAGGGGAGGAGTTGGAAACTTTGTCTTGCTTCTTACTCTTCTAAGAAATGAGTGCACTGCCTAAGAACATGCACCACCCAGTAATAGAACGACGAGTATCTGCACATCCAGCCCAATCAGCATCGCTGTAATCCGCCAACTATAAGGAAGATTCTTTAGGAAAGAACAACCCGTGTGTAGAGGTGCCCTTCAGATACCGGATAATACGGCGGACAACAGTTAAATGAAGATGTCGGGGGGTTTACATAAATTGACTGACCTGTTGCACATCATAAGAAATGTCAAGATAAGTAATCGTCAGGTAATTCAAACTCCCAACAAGCTGCCGATACAAGGATGGATCTGAAAGAAGCTCGCCTTTCTCTTGATGAAGCTTGAGATTTACCTCCAAGGGAGTAAGAACAAGAGTTATCCGATTAGAGACCAGCCAATAAAATCACCTCCTGCGTGTATTTGTGCTGGTGTAACAATGTACCAGCCGGAGTAATTTGCACCTCAAGGCCAAGAAAGTACTGCAGGGGACCAAGGTCTTTCATGTGAAAAGAGGCCTTGAGATGCTGCTGTACTTTCTGAATTAATTTAGTATCAGAGCCAGTGATTATAATGTCATCAGCATATACTTGAAGCAATATAATTCCTGCAGAAGTCTTGTGAAGAAAAAGAGAGGAATCAAACTAACTCTGAGTAAAATGAAAAGCAAGTAGGGTAGAGCGGAATTTATCAAGCCATGCACGTGGAGCCTGCTTCAATCCATACAAGGATCGGGGTAGCCAACAAACCTCTGAGGAAGGTGTAGCAAACATGCCGGGAGGTGGAGACATATAGATTTCTTTATTCAGATCCTAATGTAGAAAAACATTCTTCACATCCATCTACCTGAGAGACCACCCTTGTGACGCAGCAATTGCATGTGTTCAAATGATGGAGAACCGTATGTTCCCTTTGAACCTAAATACGATCGAGAAATGCCTCATTGGACTCATTAAAAACGATTCATGGCGGTGGCATTTACGCTTTGGCCATCTTCACTTCAATGGCCTAAAGCTATTATCCTTTGGTAGAATGGTGCATGGTCTACCACACATTGATTTAGCAAACCATGTCTGTGAAGGATGTGTACTTGGTAAGCAGTCTCGACTCTCTTTTCCAAGTGTTACGGCAAGGAGGGCGAAAGCACCATTGCAGTTGGTGTACATTGATATTTGTGGGTCATTGGATCCCATATCATTTGGAGGTAACAAGTACTTCATTACCTTCATAGATGATTTCAGCAGAAAATCATGGGTTTATTTTCTCAAAAAGCATGTTGTATTCAAAGGTGTTGATTGAGTGAATAGAATTCGCCTTCAATCATTAAGGGCAAAATTTGAAACTACCCATATGAATGAAGGAGAAAATGTCTTTGATACCAATTTGTTGGTGTTGGGTTTACAAACTAATACCAAAATAAATGAGTGATAAGTTTATAAACTATATCACACCTTTTACTCAAACACTTCTTAGAAGAGAAAGATAAGCTCATAAGATTTCTTCTTGTTCTAGCTTATATCCTACGTACATAACATGATCCGTTTGTAGGGAATTCTCAACACAAAAGTTTAGAAAGTTGCTACCTAACAAATACCTTTTGATTTCTAAGGCATGCATAATTTACTAAGTCAATTAAGATAAGCTAAGGTTACCATCGAAATTCTAGAAAAGCAACATGCTTTCTTTGACTCAAGAAGTCCATGTTCAAAGAGTTTGAAATGACCGACAATGGACTGATGTCATATTTTCTTGGAATTGAAGTGAAGCAAGAAAATGGTGGAATATTTACCTCTCAACAGAAATACATAAGAGAGATATTGGAAAAGTTCAAGATGGATAGTTGTAATGCTGTCAACACTCTTGTCGCAATAGGACTAAAGCTGTCAAGAGAAGGAGAAGGAAAATCTGTCGATTCAACCATGTACAAAAGTCTCGTCGGAAGCCTGAGATATTTGACAATGACAAGGCTTGACATACTCTATGTTGTTGGACTAGTAAGTCGTTATATGGAAACACTAAGAGAATCTCATTGGCTAACTACAAAGAGGATTCTAAGGTATATTAAAAGTACTCTCAATTTTGGCATTTTCTGTTCTTATGGTGAAAATGCAGAATTAGTTGGTTATTCAGATAGTGACTGGGGAGGTGACCAAGATGAGAGAAAAAGCACAACTAGTCATGTGTTCTATCTTGGTGCAACTGCTTTTTCTTGGACATCAAAGAAGCAGGCAATTGTAGCATTGTCTTTATGTGAAGTAGAGTATGTAGCAATTTCTTCTGTTGTTTGTGAAGCCATATGGTTGAGAAATCTTTTGGAGTCATTGAATCACCCACAAGAAAAATCTATTGTGATTCATGTGGACAACAAGTCAGCAACCAAGCTCTCAAAGAATCCAGTGCAACATGGAAGGAGCAAGCATATTGACACTAGATTTCATTTTCTAAGGGATCATTTGAAGCAGAGGGCAATTGAACTTGAGTATTGTAATACCAAGGATCAAGTGACTGATATCTTCACTAAGCCACTGCCAGTTGAACCCTTCAAAATGTTACGTGAGATGCTTGGCATAAAAGCATTTTGATTTGAGGGGGTGTGTTGGAAGTTCAAATAAAAATGAAAATTCAAAGAAAGCATGTTACTTTTCTAGAATTTCGGTGGCTGCTTTAGCTTACCTTAATTGACTTAGTAGATTATGCATGCCTTAGAAATCGAAAGGTATATGTTAGGTAGCAACTTTATTAGACTTTTGTGTTGAGAATTCCCTACAAAGGGATCATGTTATGTACATAGGAAATAAGCTAGAACAAGAAGAAATCTTATGAGCTTATCTTTCTCTTCTATGAAGTGTTTGAGTAAGAGGTGTGATATAGTTTGTAAACTTATCACCAATTTATTTTGGTATTAATTTGTAAACCCAATACCCTCAGTGGCACTTCACTCATTAGTTAGAATGGGGTATCACATTTTCTGATGCTTATTATTGCACTTTTGTACTTGTAGCATCACTCAATTTGCGATATGCTATTCAACATGCAGACTTCTCTTTGTGGTTTGCAACTCATGGTTGAAAACAGAGGGAAGATTGATCTGCAAAAGAATCAGGACACAAGAATCTCCATTATCCTTCCTTATAATGATGCCTCCTGATTTCTTATTGTTGAAGACTCATCCGTGCTAACTGGACAGAGCCCCTGTAGGAGGAGCAACCTATTTGCAAATAAAAATAATGAACTTAATAGCTTTGCTGGCTTAACTTTAGAACTTATTTAGTTTACTGGGTTTTAAAATAGTGAAAAATAATATCAGAGCATTCACATGTGGCATCTTGCAAGTGATTCTGAGCATGGATATGTTTTGTTGGACGGGTACCCTGCCACTAGGATGCATGTCATCTATTCTGAAAATCCACAGGAACAAAATTAATGTAAATTGTAATCAGTTTAACTGGAAGCACTGTGTGCTGCTAATATGTCAAAATCTGTCTTCCTTGTCTCAAAAAGAAGATCATGGTGCTTCTGTTAAGTTCGATATCAAATTTCGTGTTATTTTTTTTTTATTTTTTATTTTTTTATGTTTGCACTGCAGGGCATATCTTTATATGTGAGGTCTATACTTCTCTACTCATTAGATGTGACATTACTTGGGTCATTCACGTAATTGTGATGTCATCTGGCTGTTGTTGGGTTAATTTTGGAGCATCTATATGTTTCATGGTGTTTTTCTGTTCTATTTTTATCATAAAGTTTGGCATCAACTTGCAAGTTCGAACTATGCTGACATTCTTTACTCCCTCTTCCTTATGTCTCTCTTTCTCTGTGGGTTGGGGTTACTTCAGCACCAAAGCAAGAAGAAGTAAAACGTCTTCCTGGTGGGAAGATAAAGAAAAAAGTAAGCTCTGAAATTGTTTCTTCCATTCACTTCTGATTAATCTCTTTGCAAGAGACTAATAATGTAATATTTGTTATTGGCAAAAATTGAGCTCAATATAATTGAAATTGCCATTTAATTTTTCTGTAGGATAAGCAAGAAGTAGTTATTGAAAAGGTTGTACGTAACAAGCGAAAGTGCATTACCACTGTAAAAGGGTTGGAACTTTTTGGTGAGCGCTATGCTTCTTTAAATTTTTAGATTGTTACCTTATTGCTATCATTAACTCAGTTCCTGTGATGACATTCAGGTGTTAAACTTAGTGATGCTTCAAAGAAGCTTGGGAAAAAGTTTGCCACTGGAGCTTCTGTTGTTAAGGTATAATAAGTTTTGGCTGTAACTATGAATCTTTGTTCTGGGGAAAATGGTTCTGATATCATTAACATATTTCAGGGGCCTACTGAGAAGGAGCAGATTGATGTTCAAGGGGACATATCCTATGACATTGTGGAGTTCATTACAGAGAGCTGGCCTGATGTAAGATGCTATCTCTTTCTTTGAATGTTATGTGGAGGTTAATTGCTTGTTTATTTGTTATCTCGAGTCACCTGAATTTGAATGGCAAAAGATTTCTAGAGACTCTGTTTATTCTAATAAATGCTGAAATAATACTCCTAAGATTCTTTTATTATTATTTGCCCTTTGCCATAATGAAGATGCAAAAAGCTAAGCAGATTGGGTGCCGATATTGACTAAAGTGTTCTCATCCTATCATGGCTTATCAACATAAGAGTATTAATAATGCAATTCCTCTAATAAACCTAAACTAACTGAACTTTTGCTGATGTTTTGATTTGAATAAACTATTTTGTTGGTATTGTAGACATGTATATTTGAGGAAGTTTTTTGTTTTTTTGGGAGGTCGGGGCATGGGTTCAGGTTCAAAACCTCGATTAGTTTTTTTAAAAACTTATTTTAGCACATTGGCTAATCATGATTCGTGTTTCTTAAAAGCAGATCATCATTCATACATGTATCTTAAAGCCGATAGAAAGGCCGAAACCCTGTTTTACTTGTTCAAAATGGGAAGGTTACCCCAGTGTACTTGGTTACTCCTATTCATATAAATAATATTTTTACTTAAAAAAAAAAAAAAAAAAAAAAACAATGGGAAGGTTGAAACCCTTTTTTCCACAAATGCAGTTCAATTCTATTTCTCTAGAGGCCTATTTGCGTAAATTGAAAATTTTTCAACTTTGGTCACTCTGAAATTTGTAATGATGGTGGATACTGTGAATGAAACATTCAATTTGTAGCTCCTAGTATATAGAAGACATTATAAAATCTTGAGTTAATATGATAGCGGCTGTAGAGATATATTATTTATTTGGGTGCAATAAGTTGGGCTTGCAACGGTAAAGGAACAGGTCAGATGATTTTGATGTTACTTTGTCTAGTTAATTACCATTTCGGTTTTGTCGCCCTTCATTATTCTTCCAGTTATGTTTATGCTCAAAATTGTTTTCTTGATCAAAGAATGAAACTTGTGTTCAGGGCGTGTTTAGTTACAGCACTTTCTCACTTTCTCAGGTTCCAGAAACAGCAATTTTCTTTATTGAAGATGGAAGGAAGGTCCCAGCTGCTTGACTGAAACTATGGTATAGAAATAAAATGGACTGCAGTAACTTCCGTACTGCCTGTGTAACTCCTAACCGGATCTATGGTATCTCGGTGAAAAGGGTTGCCAGACTTGCTAGTTAATGTTATATGAATCTATGGCTAGTGAGTTTTTTCCCCCCGTCAACAATCTATTCTTATCTTTGTTGCAAAGAGTAGTAAATTATTTTGAAGTTTGAACTGTGTTCTATATTGGTGGATGTGCTTTTCATGGGGGGAAATCTGAGTGCTAATTTTTTTTTTTTTTTTGTATGTGTATTCATGTTAATACCTCACGGACAAGCAATAGGGAAGCTGCCAATTTAAATTGGGGTAAATTGATATTAGCATTTCTTTTCCCGGTTTGGACCTCTCTTCTCATCAAGTGCGTGGATTTTTATCACAACGCAGGGAGCTAAAATCGGTGTGCCTACGCAACTTTAAAGATTTAGGAGTGAATAAAGGGCAATTGGTTCCAAGGTAAGGAATTGACTGAAAGATAGCTTGAGGGAAACCTTTCTTGATAGAAGACTTCTCTCTCTTGCAAAACTTTGAGTTATGAGAAGGTTAGACTCACTCTTGAATTATGTAGAATAAAACGTTCTCAATTTCATCGGAAAAGAACAAAAAGGAGGGCAGTCATTCCTGTCACTGACACGTGGATGTCCCTAGCTTGAATTTGTCACTTCTGTTGGTAACATTCATAAAAAGCTCTCTAAAAGCTAATTCATAGAGATGATTATATTAGCGTATTGTCTAGTTTGAACTTTGAACCCGTTGGGTCGTCGAAGGCTTCGAGACTCCCAAGGGTCCTCCCTGAATTCCCAATCTTTCAAGGAATCTATTTCCTCATTCGCTGGTCCAAGCCGCCAACCTTGTGGATCCAAGTACCGGTATCAGATCAGCAATTTACACCACCATGATAGCTTCAACTCATCTCCACAGATATCTAGAGGAGTATTTCGATTCTGAACTTTAGGACAGACAGTAAGATAGACAAGTGGATGGAGGAGACTGGAATGATCATAGACGTTCTATTGATCTTGGAGAAGCATGAGAAGCTATATCGATGTGTGGTGCTCATGCGCCAATCGTAGAGAAAAATGGGTAGTCAGACCGATCTTGAAGATTTGAGGCCGATCGAGAGTCTAATGAGAAGGTAGTGGACCACGAATTTCTTTTGGAAGTACCATCATTATTCAACTTGATCACCTTACTTACCTAAGGCGTGGGGAAATCTAAAATGATGTCAAGAATAATAGCGTTGGTGCTGTTTGGATAGTGGGTTGAGAGGAGAGGAGTTGGGATAAAATACTTCTTATATCCAAACAGGGTCTAATAGAAGTCAATTCACTAGCTAGCTAGGGTTGCCTAGTGAAAAGCTAAGTTCCTAAAGCCATTTCGCAACCCTAGCTTTTATAAATAACACACTCAATAGGTTGCATAATAATAGTCTTCAAATCTTGCTGCAATATTGCGTATAAGCCACACTACGCCATATATATTTAGCATAAGGGATGGAACCAATAATGCCCGGAGAGTAAAATGATCAGAGCTTACAAAGAAAGTCCACCACACATATATAATTCTGCCTTTCAACGTATAGTACAACTCGAAACAAGATGAGATCAACATCAATCCAAAGTTACTGAAAAATGTAAACAAACCCAGCTGGCTTAATAAACCTCTATTGACATAAGATTATTTCTCTTTACTTCTTACAAACTCTTAGTTTTAGATTATGCAAGTTCAGCGTATTTATTTAAAAAAATATGATGTCCACTATTAAAAAATTAATTTGTTTCATATGAGTTTTATGTGTACTTATTTTTTTCAAAGGGAGTGCACATATATAATTTGCACATCCTAAGACTACAAATATCATTTCTCTAATTTTTAATATTTAAATTACCTTTTTTTTTTTTTAACAAAAACTAAAAACTTGGGACCATGCTCATTAATAACTAGCTAGTGATGATGTTTAGTGAGCTAGGGAGGCTTTATCCTGATATGTATTGGATATATTGGAGAGCAATATGAACCTCTTATTGCTTTATTTATTTTTTATTTAGATGAATTTTATTGGACTGTAATCTGGTAATTTTGAGTAAGTTTTTATAATCTTTTTCTGAAATGTATATTTGATATAATTTATGCTAGCTTATGTGTAAGGGGATTCCCCCCTTATTGGTCCGCATAACGAGTCCATAATGGATCTCTGGCAAGGGGAGAGAGAGCCTGATCAAACCCAACAACCCTTCTCTAAAAAGAGTCAATGCGCCTCTATAGAATACCCGGTCCATGAGCAAAACTAACCCATGAAGCTACCTTCACGGGGGAAAAACGGATGGTAAAGGTAGATGAGACTTGCCACCCTGACACCCAACCCTCAGGAACTTATGTAGGCAGGTGGGCACGAGATGCGAGAAACCCTCGATCTCCTGACAATAGGCATGGAGAGGCTTTAACAATGAATATCTACAGGATAAAGTGAGTAAGGGGGCCACACGACATTAATAGCGCCACTCCCTAGACTCTACTCTACATTAATGGCGCCACCCCAGGAGCCACGTCACATTAAAAGATTCTGACTAAGTGAACATTTGAAGTGACATGAACTCCCTGAGGTAGGGTAGGAGCTGTCCCCACCTATAAACCTAGTATAAAAGTCGACCCCCAGGTATGAAGAACTCTTTCTAATTCCTTTAAGCACTTGTACAAACTACTAAGGAGATATGCTGACTCAAGCATCGGAGATTCCTCAGCCTCCACCAAGGCCCCTAGTACTCTCTGTGTTATCTTAACTGTGCAGGTGCAAGGACCAAGACCCGAGTTGCTAGAACTTAGCCTAAAGGTATACGAAACACGGAGTTAACAGTGACGCCATCTATGAGATCTCTATAGACTTTACGTGTCCTTTGTATGTTTGTGAAAACCCGTTCTCAGACAACTCGGAGACAAGAAGAAGTAACGTCAACGAACATGGAAGCAAGATTGGCGGCGATGGAGCGGCTGGTAGAAAAGCTAACTACCGAAGTTGAGACCCTTCGAAAAGAGAATGAGACACTTAAATTAGCCACCAACGGACCAAGGAACGATTCAGGACCAAGAAGCAACGAGCACATAGAATCCAAAAATACGGGAGGGGGAGGAGACACAAAGGAAAATAGATGGCACGTTGTCATTAGTAGATCAATTGCTCACCAGCACGGGCCTATCCTATAATGAGGAGGTGATGGCTGTGCCTCTACCACCGAAGTTCCGAGTTCCCCTCATGGATATGTACGATGGGGCCATAGACCCTCTTGAATACCTGTAAACCTTTAGAGCCCACATGACCCTGCATGGTTTTCCAAGAGAAGTGGTTTGTAGAGTTTTCTCGCTGACTTTGAAGGGACTGACGATAGTATGGTTCGGGTCCTTGGCATCCGGGTCCATAGACAACTTTGGGGAGTTGGCTCGTTTGTTCCTTACACAGTTTATGGCGAGCAGAAGAAGAAGATGCCCTACGACGTATCTCCTTACCATTAAGCAGAAGGAAGATGAAAGTTTGAATGCATACCTATCCAGGTTCAACAAAGTGTGCATGAAGACAGACGACCAAGAAGAGAAAATAAATTTGACAACGCTTTTAAGTAGGGTATGGCCCTGATCCTAGTTCATGGCAGAATTGGCAAGGAGAACTATTGCCACGCTGCAGGTGGGAGTTTATGGATCAAGCCGAAAACTTTATCAACACTAAAGATACACTCTAAGCCCTGACCGAACCAAGAAAAAAAGAACTGGAATAGGCAGACAGAAAAGGAAAAGCACCAACCAAGAGTAAGGCTCACAAGAAGCCGGAGAAAGGACCAAGCGACAACAGGAGAGAGGAAGCCCTTATGAGAAGCCTGGGGTTTTGATTTGACAGGATGATGCTCACCATCCAAAAAGACGACCGACCAGTCATCCAAGAAGATGGCTATATGAGCACTAGTCGCCGCTATTGCACTTACCATCAGTCCAACACTCATAACACAGAAGATTGTATTTACTTGAATAAGGAAAGAAGAAAGAGAACAGGTTGGGCGACCAAGGCCGCGATATCCTCCCGCCTGAAGACCAGAGTGGAAGTAGAGGAGCAAATCATGGGAAAGAAGTGTAGAAAGGGTCGACAGACCAAGGAGGGAAGGGAGCTTGAAAGGGACCATCGCATGATCGCCCCTGTGCACCACATCAGGAAGGACAAACACTGGGAGAAATCAGGACCATCACTGTAGGATTCACTAGTGGGGTGCAACCTCATCCAGTCGAAAGGCACAAGCCAAGCAAGATGATACTGAGAAGTGTATTTGACTGAATACCATCCCACCAAATACAAGAGAAGTGAACCGGCCTTTGTCATATCCTTTGGAGAATACAAGAAGGAGGGGGTCCTCTATCCATACAATGATGCCTTGGTGGTGACTATGCTGGTCGCCAACTTCACCACTAGGAGGTCTTTGTCGACAATGGCAGCTCCGTAGATATCTTCTTCTAGAAAGCCTTCATCCAGATGGAGATAGATACCGTCAGACTCCAACAACCCCCATGCCACTGAAGGGTTTATCTAGGAACATGGTCCAGTTGGTTGGAACTATCACATTGTCTATCTTGGCAGTCAAAGCCCCATATACGACTTCCGTCATGGTCGACTTCTTGGTGATAAAGGCTCCCTTATCGTACAACGCCATACTTGGCAGACCTACCTTCAACAATCTAAGGGTAGTGATGTCGACCTTCCACTTGAAGATGAAGTTCCTGACCCATTGGGGAGTGGGCGAAATCTAGGGAGAGTAGGTCCTAGCACATGATTGTTACTTTAGGAATAAAAGCCAAGGGATGGCGAGGTGCATGTGATCCATAACCCAGACGATGACCATGTTCTCTCAACCCCGTCTGAACACACTACAACAGATAGAGAGACCCGAGATGAACAGACACTCAGGAAAGTGGAGCTAAATGAACCACTGGAGTTAATCCCCCTGAACCTAGGTCGCCCGGAAGCCACGACCAGAATTGGCAATGGAATGACACTTGAAATGAGGCGTGCCATGTAGCAACTTTTTACGAAGCACCAGAATGTCTTCGTCTGGAATCACGAGGACATACTTGGAATTGACCCCAGAGATCATGCAATACCACCTAGGTATGGACCAAAAAGTCAAGGGAGTAAGGCAGAAACTCTGAAATTTCAGCACTGAGAAAAATACAGCCATCGTCGCAGACGTCGACCGATTACGAGAGGTGGGTTTCATACGGGAGGCACATTATTCGGATTGGTTATCCAACATGGTGTTGGTAAATAAGCAAAATTGAAAGTAGAGAATGTATGTTGACTTCACTGACTAAAATAAGGCTTGCCTGAAAAATAGCTTCTCGCTACCCCACATCGATCTGATCGTCGACTCCACGACGAGTCCTTGCATGCTCAATTTTATAGATGCCTACTCCAGGTACAATCAAATCAGTATAAACCTGGACGATGAGGAGAAAACTTCATTCATCACTAATTGGGGATTATATAGCTACTTTGTCAAGCCATTTGGGCTAAAACATGCAGGGGCCACCTACCAACGGTTAGTCAACTGCATGTTCAAGAATCAGATCAGGAAAAAACATGGAGGTCTATGTAGATGATTTGTTCTTCAAAAGTGCAGCTCTCAAGCAACACCTCGATGACCTCCGTGAAGTCTTTACAGTATTGAGGCAGTACCAAATGAAGCTGAACCCTGCAAAGTGTGCCTTCGATGTAGGCTCTAGGTGATTCTTGGGTTTCACGGTTTCAGAACGAAGGATAGAAGCTAACCTGGAGAAAGTGGAAGTCATATTTCGCATGGCCCCTCCTCGAAACATAAATAAAGTGTATAAACTAGCCGGACGGATAGCGGCCTTAATAGGTTTGTGTCAAAGTCCACTGATAAGTGCCTACCATTTTTTAAGGTATTGCGGAAATTCAAGAATGGGATGACGAGTGCGACCAAGTGTTCGAGGCTCTCAAGAAATATCTCACCAGCCCTCCGCTGCTCAGCCAACCCAGATGTGGAGAAACTTTGGTCTTGTACCTGTCAGTCTCCTTGCAGGAGGTAGATACCCACACATAGACGAAGGGGGATTCCAAAAACCCTTGTACTACACCAGCCTGGCTTATTGAGGAGCAGAGGCTAGATACCGACACATAGAGAAGCTCACCTTAGCCGTAGTAGTGACCACCCAAAGACTCTGCTTGTATTTCCAGGCTCACCCAGTAAAGGTCCTCATTGAGACCCCCTGAAGAAGATACTACAAAGATTGGATGCCTCATGCTACCTTACGAATTGGGTTGTGGAACTGAGCCAGTTCAACATCGAGTACGCACCACAAAATTCTATTAAATGGTAGGTGTTGGCAGATTTTGTGGCAAAATTCACCAGCTTCCAAGAAGGGGTCGAACATGTACCTCCCATGAAGCCCTAGTAGGTCTTTGTTGACGGCTTGTCTTGTCGGGTTGGAAGGGGAGTGGGGGTGCATATTGTTACAGACAAGGGTGAAGAGCATGATTATGCTATTAAGTTGGCATTTAAAACCACAAACAATGAGGCAGAGTATGAGGCACTGTTTTCTGGTCTGGTGATTGCCAAATCTTTGGGAGCCAAAGAAGTAGAGGTGCGAGCCGATTCTCAGATAATGGTCAATTGAGGAGTTTGCTACAAAGAGCGAAAAATTGAAGAAGTGTCTAACAATGATAGAGGCCAAACACGCCCATTTTAGATACTTTCAGATCCAACAAGTGCCGATAGCAGAGAATCAAAAGGCGGATAAGTTGGCGTAAGTGGTCCAGGCAAGAAGATTCTCCTCTGTTAGAACAAACAGTGATCAGGACTATTGAGATACCTGTCGTGAGAATTGAAGTGGTGGAAATAAAGCCAGGAGCTCGGGAATGGGCATTGGATATTATCAAGTACATAGATGCCAACAAGCTACCCGACAACAAATATGAAACTTGAAAGATCAGGAATAGAGCAGCACGTTACACACCTCATGAGGGTTTAGCCCCCAGGAGGCCGTGAGGAACCAAAAGGTTTGGTATGCTTGGGGCTTTTAGGAGCATGGTATGAATGGTTCTTGAGAGCCATGTGAATGGAAAGGTGGAAGAAGGGGAGGCAAGATACACATAGAGGGAAGATTCGAAGAAAAGGAAGGGACGCACAGAAGACTCTAAGAAAGAAAGAGAAAGTGAAGTAGATTCCAAATGACGATGGGGTGAGATTTAAATAGTCCCCAGCGATGGTTAGCATTCCAAGTCGTGAGAATGCACAAGCACCCAATGAAGCTGGTAAGACAAGCACGAATCTTGCGGCATGTACTGTGCGATGCCATGTGAAGAGAAAGAGCCGCCTGACACCATCAATGCTAAGGGAATTGGACAAACGCAATCAAGTGCCAAATCCAATCGTCAGAAAATGTGACAATAAAGGCGGGAAAGGAACCGTCACTTAGCACCATCAAATGAAAAAGCCACAAGTATAAGAAAGAGCCCAGAGACTGACATGTAGCAGAGCTGAGAAGAGTAATAACCATCCATTTCAAGGGTAGATGAGCTTAATGGTTGTGACTACAAGAAAATAATAACATGAATATAGAGAGAAGGAATCCCCATTAGACTAGTCCGATAGGAATTGACCGGGTAATTGTAAGGGAATTTTTTTCCCCTATTGATCCACATAGAGAGCCCATAAGTCTGGGAGGGGGGAGAGAGAGCCTGATCAAGCTCAACAACCCTCCTCTAAAAGGAGTCAATAGGCCTCAATAGAGTACTTGGCCCATGAGCAAAACCAACCCATAAAGCTACCCTCAAGTGGAAAAAATGGATAGTAAAGGCAGATGAGACTTGTCGCTTGGACACCTAGCCTTTGAGAACCTTTGCATGCAGTTGGGCTAGAGATGCAGGGAACCCTTGATCTACTGATAGCAGGCATGAATGGGCTTAACAATGAACATCCGCATGATAAAGTGAGTTAGGGAGCCACGCCGCATTAATAGCGTCACTCCTTCGACTCTATGCCGCATTAATGGTGCCGTCCTAGGAGCCAAGCCGCATTAAAGGATTATGACTAAGTAAACAGTTGAAGTGACATGAGGTTATGAACTCCCTGAGGTAATGTATGAGCTATCCCCACCCAGAAGCCTAGTATAAAAGCCGACCCCAAGTACGAAAAACTCTCTGATTCTTCTAAGCACTCGCATAAACTACTAAGGAGATATATTAACTTAAGCATCGAAGACTCCCCAGCCTCAACTAAGGCCCCCAGTACTCTCTGTGTTTTCTTAAGTGTGCAAATGCGAGGACCAAGACCCGAGTTATTGGTACTTGACCCAAAGGTGTACGAAACACGACATTAACATTATGAGATACAAGATTTTGTTTATAATCAAATTGGATAGATGAATTTGCATTATTTCAACCTATTTGTTTAAAAACAGATCATCGAAAAAGCTTATTGAAATGGGTCTTATTCAAGTTTATTGCGGTCAATTTCTTAAATGAATGAATAAAATTAAGATTGTATCATATATATATACATATATATATATATATATGTAGTTTTATACTCATGACTCCACATGATAACACTTGATTAACCTAAACTACCACACCTATAAATGACATGAAACCTTTGTGCTTGCCAAAACTTAAAAAAAGGTAAAAAAGAAAAAATTGAGAAGAAAATAATGTCTATTAAAAAATGAAATGTGGCCGAGAAAAAAAAAAAATCAAAATTAATGAGAAAGGAAAAATGATGAAAGATGAGAGGCTTAGGGCAGCTTAAAAAGAAAATCTAAAAAAAGCATACATGTTGAAGTGATCGACAGGTGCGGAAACAAACCTAGAAGGAATATTGACAGAATACTCGAATAGATATCATCGATCTTCAATTCTCTTGTCATATCTGATAGCCAACTTCAGAAAGAGATAAAAATGTTTAAATAAATATTCGTGGAAATAAATATTTAATAATATTTAAATAAATATTTATAATTATTACGATTATCAGTAAATATTATTAAATATTTATTTAATAATCAATATTATTAATCGTTGTGATATAAAAATATTTCATTCAGTGTCCAAACTGAAATGATCACACGTACTTGAATAGAACTTAAAAGAATATGGCCAAATTTTTCACATATCTTATGTTTTTTTTAAAAAAAAAAAAAAAAAAATCATCCATTCTCTCTCATATGTTCATATATAATTAGAAATTAGTGATTTTATTCGTTTGTTAACCAACGCATAAAATCAATAACGTATATTAATGATATTTCAATTTGTAATTTATTGTTTAT
>QEOT01123227.1:0-52288 GCA_003123785.1 Pterocarya stenoptera | reverse complement strand
GAGGCAGAGACTAGAGAGGCGGAGACGAGAGTGAGGAGAGGCCGTAAGTCCGTGAAGGGTGGTTCGACGACGACAGTGATGCCATGAGCTCACGGTATGTGCGACGGCCTGTGAGGGGAGGTAGAGAGACGGAGACGAGAGGGAGACTAGAGAGGCGGAGACGAGAGGCGAGAGTGACGGGCGCCGTTTGAAATTGTTTTAGGATTTATAGTATAAACTGGAATTGTGAGAGGAAACGGCGCCGTTTCCTTTGGCTTCAACTTTCAATTGTTTTGTTTTTTTTTTTAAATGATCATTAAAAAAAAATTTGGTGATATGGGAAATTGATAATTATAATTTATATCTATATGTGATACATTTAATACATAGTTAATAGTTATAGACTATAGTGATTTGCTTATAGTGATTAATAGTGACTTAGTTATAGTGATTACTAATTAGCATAACTGTAGTCTATATTAGACTATTAGTATTAGTTAGACTATATAATAGTATTAATATCATAATATTAGTATAGCTATATATTAATATTAGTTATATATTAGCATAGCTATATAATATAAGTATAAGTGTAGCTATAGTGAGTTTGTTAATTGTTATATTAGTATTTGTTAATTGTTATAGTGAGTTTAATTTATTATAACTATATAATTGATAGTATTAGTATAGTAATTTAGTATTAGTATTACTATATCATTATTTTATATGTGATTATTTAGATATATATAATATATTAGCATTGGTTATATATTAGTATAGCTATATATAAAATGTTATTAATAATTTAATATATATATATATTATGTTTAAAGCCTGTGATCAATTAATTTTTCATCTTTAAGATTAAACTTTTATTTTATAAATTATAAAAACATTATCTTATATATAATTATATTAATAACATATGATCAAACAAATTACAAATGTTCATATTTAATATTAACATTTTATATTATAATTTATATATTATAATATAAAAGTATTTCAAATATGATATATAATTATATATATTATATATAAAAGTTTCATATATAATTATATATTAAATATAATACTTATATATAAAAAAATATTTTGTGTAATATTAATTTTGAATAAAGCTTATATATATAAAATATTAATTTTTATATATTTTTTTCTCCAACCGGGTCGGTCCGGTCTCGGAAACCATGGAACCAGGACCTGACCTTGTCCAACCGGTTTGCATAAAACAAGAACTGGTCTAGGTTCAATATCGGGTCAACTGGTCCGGTTCGGTCCGATTCATACCAGTTTTTCGATCTAAATTTACACCCCTACTCTTGGGGGGTTTTACTCCTTTTTTTTTTACCCCTTGGTAACCATGTCATTTTATTTGTAGCCTTTTCCTTTTCCGGAAATGGGATTTATTTTTTCTTTTGTTTTTTGTTTAAACATAAGTTCTTTTTCTAATAAGTTTTTTCAAATATTTTTCAAAACTTTATCTTTTAATAGTTCAGAAAAATTAGTTTTTACTTCAACTTTTCACAAATTTTATGTATTTTAAAATTACCTTTTAATGTAAAAGCAGTTATAATGAACTAACCAAAATTAAAATACAACAAAAGTTTGGCCAATGGGTTCAAAATATATCTGAAAGGAGGTTTTTTCCCGGCCCATAGAATGTCCTAGACCTAGCCACTGGATACTCACTAGAAGATGAAACAATAAAGAAGAATGAGATATCAGAAAGGAAAGGCATAGAGGTGTAAGAAAAAAAGTATGGAAATGACTTAAAGCAAGTGAGGGGTAAAAGATAAAAGGGAGGGAAAACTTACGGATTCAAAACTTTTTTTCCCTCATGGGGGACACTTCCACTTTTGGAGATTTGATATTTCAACTTCTCTAGACTTAGAGACTTATTCTTCAATCAAAGAACTCTAGGGAGATCTTTTTCTTTATAAATAGCTCTATAGCTTCTATTGTACAGAGAAATGAGAAGTTACAAGAGACTGTAAACCAGCTTATTATAGTGAAATCTTTCCTCCCCAAACCCCGTGTACATAGGTCTAATGTCGAACCACGTAAAATCTATGTGTTCATCTATTTATTTTCTGCATTTAAATACCGTTCCTCTCTATGGGTGTATGAACTGATACCGTACAATTGCATCTGACTACTGCTGGGGGCTCACACTCGACTCCGAACGAGGCCCATCTCCGAAGACCTGAGTTGTCGGGGCCTACCCTAAGGGTGTGCGAAATACGACATCAACAATGGCGTCATCTGTGGGATCGTAATAGCTCTTGCGTATTTTTCGTATGCCTGCGACAACCTGTTCCAGGTGACTCGGAAGAGACATAAAGAAAACCATGGAGGCAAGGCTGAAAATCATTAGGAATGGGTGATGAAGTTGACCGACAAAGTGCAAACACTCCGCAAAGGAAACGAGAAGCTCATAACAAAGGAGCTGATAAAAATTTTTCAAATAGTATCTCTAATATTTCCACTTTTATTTATATGAAAAACACTACTGCAAAAGAATGGTGATAGAAAGTGTAGCGCACCTTTTGTATGTTTTTAGCATGAAGGGTCGAGAACCAAGACTTCCCGACCATTTAAGCGGTAAATGACATTGTATGTACTTTGAGTACGCGATACATCTGGAAAACACTGGGAGCATACCTGGATACACAGTGCCATGCATAGTGCACGCAGGTGCACTTCATAGTGCACTCGGGAAGCTCCCCACCCCCTCGTTGGCCCACTGGCGACCACCACATGGATCGCCGGCGGTTTTTGTCCAGTACCCGTGAGCCACATCCACACCATGGCACAACCAGTGGGCTACGCCGGAGGTCACCAAACTTACCGTCGACGCCATCTATCGCCATGAAGACAGTTTGCGACCACCACCTCCCCAAGATGGAGATTTCTGCGTGAACATGAGCCCAGGACTGCCCGTGGGTGAGATTACCAAGGCCCAATCACGCCGTGGCTAAGTGGGGGTGCCAGCGGCCACCGTGTGGACTGACAGCATTTTCCATCCCTACCTAAACACTGTCTTCGTGCCCCATCACACTGTGGCCAGCGGCGGCTTGAATTCGTGCACCTGTGCATGGGCCATGTAATGCCAAGCTCCACGGCCTTTGCACCTCGGCCATGACCACTCCACTCCATGGCCTCACCTTTATGGCTCTTTTCCATGGCCAAGCACAGCGGCTCCCTCTCCATGGCCAGACAGCAGCGGGAAACCAATCCTCAACCATGCATAATGGCACGTCGACCCATTACTTCTCTGACAGCTCCTCCTTGGCTACCCCTACTTTGCCAGCAACTACATGGCCTCACCCTCATGGCTAGCTCGAGGCAGCACCCTCTCGTCGGTGACTAATCTCCACAGCCAATCTTCACAGCCTCGACAGACTCTCCACAGAGCTTCTTCAAGACCTTGCACCATGTCGAGGTAACTACACGACCACTTTACGGCCCTCTACTCAGCCGTATACATGGGCTCCACAACCTTAATGGAGCTCCATGGTTACGAGTTCCACGAGCATGGACTACACTCCTTGGCAACAACTCCAAAGACTTTCCATGGCCATGCAATACTGCCAAGCACAACGGCCACTCTATGCGGCCTCCATGCAGTGCGGCCAAAGGAACCTCATGGCCTTACCACTTCAGTCACGCCATGCATCGCGGCCAAGGCCCGTACGATCATTGCATGTCGACTCCTCCACACGACCAGGCTACACGGCTGCTACCATGCATTACGGCCAGTTACTTATCTGCTCGGACTCATATGGGTTGAAAAAAAAATGAAGAGGAAATAAAAAGGAAGAGCAAGGAAGAGAAGAAATGACAAAACAACTACAGACAATTTCAATCAAACAATAGTGGGCAAAAATTAGTCGCAGCAGCTACGTACTCTGGTTTATCTTCTTCAAAACTTGTGTAAATTCTGTTTCACTAACGCAATTATTTCTTGTGGTGTGAATTCTGGTTTGTAGAACTCGACACTGCAACGACATAATCAATCAAGCTCCATCAACAAGGTCAACTCTACTAAACGGGAACTCCATCAACAACTTACCTCCCCAAGAGGTTGTATAGGGAAATGTAGACCTTAAAGGTTGTCTTATCTCTCTCGCGGAGGAGTACAGGTCAGCATTGGCCACCCGAAGATAAAAATTTAGCTTCCTCGTAAGCATCAACAGGTGGAAACTGGTTCAGTAACAAACTGTCTAAACAACTTACCTCCCCATGAAGGATGATAGGCGAGCAGGTGGCTCAGCCTCCTCGTCTAAGAGAGCAGGATTGGCCTTATGGCTACCTGAATCACCTACCCCGACTTCCGCTACGACGAAGTGTGGGATCAGCGCCAGCCTAACCCAACCTACCATTTCCTGTGATGTCAACGAGCGGGAATGGGTTCAATAACAGATTGCCCCAACAATTTACCTCCCCACGAAGGATAAAAGGCGAGTAGGTGGCTTAGCCTCCTCGTCCGGGAGAGCAGTACCAGCCTCGAGGTGGCCTTAATATCTTACCCCAACCCCTTTCACAGTGAAGGAGCGGTCAACCAATTACTGTCCGAACTTACCTCCCCATGGGGGCATATAGGAAAAGGTTGGCCCCCAGGGTGGCCTTATCCCTCCCGCGATGGAGTGTAGGTTAGTCCTCAGTTACCCAACATTAGAAAAATGATTACCTTCCTTGTCAGTGTCAACTGGTGGGAGCGGGTTCCGTAATAGATTGCTCAAAAAACTTACCTCATTGCGGGATACCATATGGAAAGATCGGCCACAGGGTGGCCTTATCCCTTCTGTAAAGGAGAGCGGTATTAGCCTCACGGCTACCCGAATACCTTACCCCAACCCCCGCTATGACGAAGTGGGGGTCAACGCTAATCTGACCCAAACTTTCCATTTCTTGCGATGTCAACGGGTGGGAGTTGATTCAGTAATAGACTATCCAAACGACTTACCTCCTTACAGAATTCCATAGGAAAATGTGGATTTTAAGGTTGCCTTATCTCTTCTACAATGGAGAGCAAGATTAGCCTCATGGCTACCAGAATAATTTACCCCGGTCCCTGTCGCAGTGAAGGAGCTAATCGACCACATCACTGTTTGAATTACCTCCCTGGAGGACAAAAGGGCAAAATAGCATGAGGCATTCCAACCTCTCCCCGAAGGAGACCGGGCCGAGTCTATAAACTGCCTGAATAATGAAGAAAAGACAAGGACATCACTAACAGAATCTATATCAACGAGATCGCCATCAGAGCTTACCCCCCATGAGGCGAAATGGAAATGTAAGCCTTAAATGTTGTCTTATCCCTTTTGCATAGGAGTGCGGGTCGGCCCTTGGCCACTCGAAGACAAAATCTCCACCAACAAACTTACTTCGACAAAAGAATCTTTAACAACAAAATCACCAAAAAAAAACTCAACCAGCTCCAACTTACCTCATCGCGAGGCAAAAGGGACAAGTCACGCCAAAGAAGACTTTATCCCTCTCACGGAGGAGTGTGGGTTGGCCTTTGGCCATCCGACATATTTATCAAAGGAAAGTCCTCTCCAGCAACAAAATACTGAACAGATAGTGCTTCAAACCTTCACCGCATCACGACAAAAATAGCTTAAGTTTGCGAATTCACTAATAATTTTGCCTTGTGCAACATCTCTTACTTACCTTCCTATGAGGGTTAACATGCGGGACCAGCCTTAGGATGGCTCGGCTTGCCTCAAGCCGAAGTGTGAATTCAGCTTTTCAACTACCCGACATTACTTATATAAATAGAATCTTCATCTACAAAATATTATTTAGCAGGATCTTCATCGATAAAATATTATTTAGTAGGATATTCATCTACAAAATATTATTCAGCATGATCTTCATCTACCAAATATTTATCGGCAAAATATTCATCTACAAAATATTTTTCGGTGGGATCTTCTACAAAATATTTAACAACAGAATCTCCATCAAGATGAACCTTCGCAGATGGAAACTAACACTCTTATAATGCCGGAATGAGCAAATGAAAAAAAAAGCTAAGGAAAAGGGGTAGGACAAAGTAAAAGGAAAGAAAAAGGAGAGATTAAAGGGCTCGGTGTGATACAAAATATGAGCGACTAAGGAAAAAGGCGACTAAAGAAAAAAGGCGAAACAAATGCGACTAAAAGAAATAGGAGTGAAAGGAAAAGGCGGCGAAAGGAAAAGCATAAGTAGATGGGAAATGGGACCAAAGGAAAAGAAGAGGGAAAGAAGATTAAAGGAAATTGGAATGACAAAATGACGACTTAAAAGCTCGGCGGGGTAGAACCCCACCTGAAGGCCAACTCGCGAGAAAAACAAACTATAAAATTTCCATTGGACAAGTTCAATAAGAATTGGCGGCGTAATGATATGGGATTTTCTCCCGACCCATAGAATGTCCTAGGCCTAGCCACTGGAGGGACTCACTAAAAGATGAAACAATAAAAAAGAGTGCAGGATAAGAAATGAGAGGTATAGAAGTGTAACCGGATAATGAAGGAAAATCAATGTCATGAGAGAAAAATTTGATGATTTGACATAAAGTAAGAAAATATAAGGTGTAAGGTGTTATGAGAGAAAAAGTGTGGAAGTGACTTAAAGCAAGTGAGAGCCAGAAGATAAAAGGGAGGGGAAACCTACGGGTTTAGGACTTTTTTTGGGAGGACACTTCTTCACTTTTGGGGATCTAATATTTCAATTTCTTCAAACTTGGAGACTTCTTTTTTAGCCAGAGAACTTCGGGGAGATATTTTTCTCCATAAAATAGCTCTACAACTTTCATTGTACAGAAAAAAATTAGAGGCTACGAAAGACTGTAAACTAGCTTATTATAGTGGAATCTCCAATTCCCAAACTCTCGTAGGCGTTGGCCTAATGCCGAATTACGTAAATTTGTGTGCTCATCTATTTATTTTCTGCATTCAAATACTGTTCATCGCCATGGACGTATGAACTGATACAGTAAAACCACACCGGACCACCACCAGGGGCTCACACTCAGCTTTGAGCGAGGCCCATTTTTGAAGACCCAAATTGCAGGGGCCTGACCCAAGAGTGTGCGAAATAAGATATCAATAATATCAAATATCAAACTAACTATATATCATAATAATTTTATTGTTGGTTATTTGGCCAGTAAATTTGGCTAATTATTTTTTTTATCATTATTTTATTACAAGTCTTTTTAGCAATTGGTATGATAGTTATTTTTCTCTTTGTTCTCACTGTTTATTTGTTACCATTATTTTATTACAAATATTTAGACCATGTACTCCACAATTTCATCCCAAATCAAAATCTAAACTTTTTTTTTTATTTTTTCACTCGAGTGACAAAATCTATCATTCTCATTTCATATATCTATATATTTTTTTGCACTTGTAAGTTTTTGTATTTTGATTTATGAATTTTTTAAAAGAATCAATATCCCCATTACTGTAAGAATAAAAAAACATAAATAAAGAATACTTTTTTTAATAAAATAAAAATCATTTTAGTGTTTATGAAAAGTTACTAGCTATAACAAAAAAAAAAGTGAATTCTCTAGCTCCATTTCACTATTAAAGCTCCATCTATTCGAGTTGTGGGTACGGCGTATAACTTCAACAAGTGTCACAATTATTTTTGAGTAGTGCGACGGCTACCGAAAAGGTAGCTTGAATTTGGCTCCCGAACGTATATTTCATTTTTTTTTTTAATTTTTTGGTTTTGTATTTTTTAATCATCATAAATACTTTAAAAAAATTAGAAATTTATAATATTATTAAAAAATATTTTCTTAATCACTAAGTAAAAATAAAAAATTAAAAAAAAGTCTCATTCCGGACACAACTTCGAGACCCAAATTCGAATCCTAAAGTATTTCTCATTATTTTTAGTATAGATAATGAGTGCAAACAGGAGTTAGAGACAAGTGTCACAATTTTATTGGTATTGATTCTGAGCTTCGATCGACATGGAGAGCAAAAGTAGTAGAGCTCTCACTACTATTGATACGGTTGTAAGCTGTCGGTTTGGATCAGAGAAATCAATCTGACCAACCGGTTCAGTCTGGATCGGACTGACTTGAAGTTGGGACTAATCGATCTCGGTTCAAGAAATTTTATATTTTCAATTTTCGATCTGGTCCCAAGATGGGACTTTTCCGTACTAGACCGATCAAATAGGAAAATATCTATTTTTAATTTTTAAATATATTAAATATATTATTTTATATAATTAATTATGTAACTTTCATATAACCTATCATCATTAATAATATAAAATTTGAAATATGTAATTATAAATTAATATTCTATTAATTAACTAACGTATATTATCAATTAATCTATCACCAATTCACCATTAACTAATTACAAACATCTAAATCTATAATCTAATTAAAGTTATTAAATAAATTTTTTGTAAAATATCTAAGTTGTAAGTAAATACAAAGCAATTAAAAATATTATTGTTAATTGTAATTAACTAATGTATGATATCAATTAACTAATCCATCACCCATTACCATTAATTAATTACTAACATCTACACCTATGATCTAATTAAAGTTATTAGATAATTTTTTTGTAAAATACCTAAGTTGCAAGTAAATATAAAGCATGTATAGACAAGGACCTATGGATTATTCAATTATTTATGGTTCATATACAAAATGCAAAAAGTTTAATATAACTCATTATGCATTAACTATCATAATAAATTGACATACTCTAAGTTAGTAACAAATTAGCAATTAACATCATCAATATAATTATAATTAATTATTTTTTAATGAGTTTGTTGCATAATCAACATTAATAATTCACTTAATTTTAATTTAGTAATTTAAATAATATTTTTTTAAAATTTATTTGAAAAAAAGAAGAAAAAAATAAAAAATAATTAGACTGGACTGATGGCTGACCGGACCGACCGATTTACACTCCTGGACCATAGCGGCTAAAATCAACAGTAAATTAAGAAACATAATGCAAATGGTGTATAAGTTGTATCGTTTAATACCCAATCATAACTTTATATTTGAAAACGTTTTATTTGATAAACAAGTCGAGTTGAACTCGAGTTTGATCAAACAGATCTCGAGCAACTTATCTGAGCAATCTTATTTATAAGACCCTAATGAGAGATTTACACGGAAGCACCCATATGCGGAGTAGTGGACAAATAACAGAAATATCCAAGACGGGAACATTTATTAAAGGTTATCACTAAGAACAAAGTGCTGTTCCATGCCCCTAATCAATATGAGCACCACACTGAACACACTAATTTTGGGTAATAAAATTATTCGGCAAACAAGAAAATGAAAATACACAAAGAAAGCAATTGACAATAGATCTTATAGCCGAAGACCAAACTTAGGCCCTGAATGAATCTAGATACGAAAAACAACACAATCCAACCCACTATGCAGCAACCAAACTAGATAACCGCTTGCGGATCTGCAATAAGAAAAAAATAAAACTTGATTCAGGAGTTGTCACACTGTAGGACATGATCATTGCAGATTGGAATAGAATAATATAGCTAGAAAATACTGCAGCATGTCTCGCATGAGAAACTCCTGTTTTAATGACATAATATGTAATAACTCAGTCAAAGAAAACAATCATCTTTGATAATGAAGCATAGGAGGGAGCAACAAATAATTAGTATTTTACTTTTGCAGCATCATAATTATCTAACCAGAATGGCTATAGATATGATATCACAATCCATAAACAAGTGACTACCAATTAGAACGACAAAGGCAGTAACGTATATGTATACATACATATGGATTTATGTAGTCTGTGTTAGTTTATTTGTATCATATTCTTATCTTTAGTTTATTTTACTTTAAAAAAAAATATACATATCCACGACATATATCCAGAAGTACCTCTGGAAGCTTTTTACGGAACACAACATCCAACCGTGCATCAAGGGTGTTTTCACAGACAATCTTCCCATCTCGAGAAGCCAAAACTACACCTCCAGAACTGACAACATAAAAAAATGGTCAGAAGGCTTGTCCATCAACATATTTTGAATAACAAAGAGGCTGTTGAGAAAAAGAGATGTTTTGTTTTTGGATAAGCATGTTGAGAAAAAGAGATGTTAGGCAATCCAATTTTAGTTCACTCTAATTGGCTGCTTCTATAAATTAACAAAAGAAAATGGATGGTGGTTCTGAACTCTTGGCAAGGCCTGTCTAAAAGCTGCTTTTGTATCCCAAAAACTAGTTCAGCAGAACCTTGGTACAGCTCAATTAGAACACATTACAAAACCTCAAACATCTTATATGAAGGGTCATTGGCGGACAAAACTCATTAAATCCAGCAATCTCTTAGTCTCACGATTTAAACACAAAACTTACCAGGAAGGACCATGGGCATTATGATGGCTAGGAGCAGGTGGAAGATAGACAATATTGTCGACTATGATCTGAGGTGGATGAACATTTGCTCTCTCAGAATATTCCTGTGCGGCTGAATCCAGCACAGACTGCACCAAGTGAAGATCATCTTCACGGCAACGCAGCAAAACAGCAGGCTCTTTCAGCCTGAGCAAACTCTGTAACACATAATCATTATCTTAGTAGCAATATCAGAGACCACAACTATTGATCATTGCTAATCTCTTCCCAAAAATTGTGCTGAACTCATGGCAATTAGAAATATTTCAGCATCCATTGAAGATTACATGGATTGACCTCTTGTGCATTTAACAGCCAAAATCGATTGCAGCAATGCATACAAAACAAAGCATGAATTTTCTATACTCAGAAAATACCCAAGAACTATGAACAAAATTACAGGATCTATGGATGTAAATGCAACTCCACCGCCTTCTTAAATGCCGAAGCAAGTTAATCATGACTGCCAAAATACGATTTCCGAAATTGTACTGTACTAGAAGACAAATTCAGGAAGTCGGATTTTGATGACCTGAACAATCAGATCTTTCAGAAGCCTTTTATATACATGGTGATCACGGCTCACATTCAGAAGCTCCTTGGATGCCGCCTCTTTCATGGAATTAACGACATCATCTTGAGCCTGAAGAACTTTTATCCGAGAAGCATTAAGCTGCATCGAGTACTCACTGCAACGCACCAACATAAGAATCAATTATTTATCCCCAGCGTTCCTATTTCAATAAATTACAAGAACGACTATTTTCCAAAACCTTCTTCCATACATTGAATCCTATGTTTGTGGCAAAAAAAATGCCCTTAACAATAGCATTCTCAACGATTCGTTACGTTCTTTTTTGTTTTAATCAATAAAGAAGAACTTTATTAATGAGAAAAGTAGGTAAAGTCAATGTACACGGCAAATATACAAGAGCGAGCAACATCTATTCGTTACATTCATCCCACATTATACAACCAACTGAACCAAATCCAAGCTCATGGAAGTCGAAATTTAACTTCTAAGAAATTCGGAAAACAAAATGTGAGGAAATAAAGTAGTTGTGCGAATAAAAATGAGAAATCAAATAAGCATTCCAGGCAAAAAAAAAATTACATCTTCTTTCGAACTTCGACCTGCTTCTCTTTCCGCTCATACTCTTGCCTGATCTTCTTCTTCTCTGCCTCAACAAGTTGCAACTTCTCGATATTGAATTCCTGCCACCGAGAAAAAACGATCACTTGGATGATCAATGCTACGGTCTATACGTACACGTAAGAAACCAAATGAGACTGAAATTAAAAATTTTGGGATTGAAAATGTCAAAAGGAAGTGGAAATATAGGGAAATTTATGGGGATGGCAAAGGTGATCCGAATTTGGGCCTACTTCTTCGGCGGAAACAGAGATCTCGTTGGCCTTCTCCTCGGCTTCCTGGAGGATGAACCTGACCATCTGCTGGATCTGCCTAGACACATCGGCGTCATTCATTTTCACTGTTCTCTGAAATCTGAATCGAAGAAGAAGGAGATCCAAGAGTGTTCGAGCACCGGTGTTCGGTTCGGGGAGCTTCCTCGATCTTGATTGGGGAGACTAGACGACGAGGGAGCAGTATGTCCAATATATATACGTCGTTTCAGTGTTGTTGGGTTGAAAACGTTCTCATTTTTACTTCTTTTGGCGTGGCTATCATAAATGGCAAATTACAACCTTTATTTGCTATACTCCAATTTTCACATTTTAAATAAATAGGAAAAAAATGTAATGCTGCATAATTTTAATGGTAAAATTTTAATCAAGGGTGCAAAATGTTATTTTTTGCTAATTTAGTAATGCAATATATCATTAGAATAATTTGAGGTCTAAAGCAAAAATTATCACCAAAGCATATTATGAAATGAAATTTATCTCCAATTTAAGATTTAGGTCCTGTTTAGATGAAATGGTTTTAAATGAAAGTTGTATAAAATATTTTTAGAATATTATTTTTTAATATGATTATTATTTTAATATTTGAAAAAGCCAAATCGTTTATTATATTTTATATGAAATTTGATAAAATTGTAATGATGATATGAAATAAAACGAAACTTCTATATCCAAACGAATCGTTAATATAAGCAAAATTTGACGTCTCAAATCAAATTTTTACTAAACATTAAAAGGAGTTCAACCACTCAACCACGCTCCATGGGTGGTCCTGGCCACCCTGAAGCCCTGCTGCCGGGGGGTTGGGGGGGGGGTGTTTAGAATGAAAATAATAATTGGATATGATTAATCTTTTAAAATTACTAATGTAATGTTCAAATTTTACAATAGTGTGTACACCTTCACATTCAGAACTACATTGATAATAACATTCATTATTTATGTTCTAATACAAACGTAAATTCTATGAGAATATTTATAATAATTATGAAGTGTATAAGTATTGTGTAATATTTTTAAATAAAAGTGAGTAAATATGATATTCATATAAAAAATATTAATTTTTTTAAAAGAATTACACAACATTTATGATCTTCACGATTGCATGCAGTAGTTCTCTAATCCTATATACGTGTAATGCTCATGACCACGAAGTAATCCAATCAAAGCAAGTGGGTTTGAATTATTGTTCGAACTTTTGTCTGTGTTTCTACGAGATTGTACAAAGGTGACCGAGAGCGACAAAATCTTGTTGTCTCGGGCCCATGGTTAATAACAAATGGTTCTAACATCATCAAGATTTAAAAAAAAAAAAAAATTTGAGTTATTTTATAATAAAAGAGACATTATGAATAATAACACATTAATTTGTTGAAGTATGATAGTTGAGATGACGAAAATAAACAAAATGATGACATTGGTCGTCAAATTTTGTTAAGACGTGTCAATTGATGATCAACATATTTATTGAGTTTGTGTAAAAAAAAACATATTTATTGTGGATAAAAAGTGTATATACCTTTTTTTTTTTAAAAAAAAATTAAAAAAAAAAGAGCGACAAAAAAAACACCCACGCGGCAGTTTATGCTTGATATTTTTCAAATGGGTCGTTAATTCTGGTAATCCGTGTCACATGTCAGACTTCATCCTACAGCAGGTGTGGAAGCCGACCACAGAAAAAAATTCACGGCTGATGAGTCTTGAACCTACGCACAAGTTGTCACTAATATATATCAGAGGAGTGAAGGCTGAACTCTGATCTTTTCAGCCGCAGACCCATTGAGATAATTTTCTTTGTCGATGAAAAAAGGTCAAACCAAAATGCTGATGAACTTTTCTTGATTATGGTGCTTTCCATTCATTGTTTGAGCCTGGTGGGCTTCAGTTTTTCTCTTTATTTATAAGATATTATAGCAGCAGTTCCCATAATAAAAGTTCCTAGTGTTTGGATTGGTTTGAAATTAGTGAGTATTGGGCAATTCAGACGAGTCATAGATTTTCTTGGTATTTATAATTTGTTTGTGGGTTTGTTTGAGTCGTGAATAAAGATTAAAGTAGTTAAATTGGTAGTTGGGGTTTTATTTTCAGTTCACGAGAAAATTGGTGTTTCACAAGAAAGGTGTAGAGGGAAAGCTCAGATTCTCAACTACTTCTGTGAGCCATTTTCTACTGCTCAGAAGTGGTTGTTCACAGTGTTTGGGACACTAATTTCAGGTTGTTGTTTTGGAGAGAGTTCAGTTCTGTCTTGTTGTTTCGTCTATTGATTTCCCTTTTTGTGTTCTTGAAATGAGTCATTCTGGGGCAGAAACTAATCTGAGAGCAGCAGTTGAAATTACAAAGGACAAGAGTACTGGAATTGAACGGGTCGTTCTTCGGAACCCTCAAGGAGCTTCAGCTTGGGTTGGATCCCTTTACCTCCCTTTCTCCCTTGTTTAATTGCTGCCTCCATTTATTTTTTACTGACTTTAGTTGCCAATTCATATATTGCCAACTGCAACTTGAAAGCAAAACTCAGTGTGTATCATATTGATGTTGTGTGACATCCATCCAGGTTAGCTTGCAAGGAGGACAGATTCTTTCATGGAGGAACGACCATGGTGAAGAATTACTATTCACTAGTAGTAAGGTAAAAGTTGTCAATTTGTGGTAAAATTTCCGGCTTCTAATATCAAGATCAACTGTCCAACACTATAGAAATTCTGCAGAATGATGGCAGAAACTTTGGATGAGATTATGTCCTTTTCATATTGCTCTGCCTCCTCTCAACCTTGTTATGAGTGTTTGCTAATATTTTCTTACATAATCTGGTCGTTTGGCTGCTTTNTCCCCCCCCCCCCCACCCCACCCCCAAAAAAAAAAACTCCGTTTTTGATCTGTTTTTCTACTGGTGGCAATCTTTAAGCTACCAAAGGCGGTGCGAGGAGGAATACCAATTTGTTTCCCGCAGGTACCTACTTTCTATAGTATTATCAAGTTATGCAATAATCTTGGTTGATAGTTGATATAACTGGCAATGTTTGCTTAAATCGTGTTAGTTTGGAACCCGTGGACTGCTGGAACAACATGGGTTTGCCAGGAACAAGATTTGGGTCATCGATCAAAATCCTCCACCACTGCATCCCAATGATTCAAAGGGAAAATCCTGTATTGACCTGCTACTCAAACCATCTGAAGAAGATCTGAAGATCTGGCCACATAGGTATGAACTTGATATAACTGGCAATGTTTGGTTATTCAAGTTTGGAAAGAAAAAAAAAAAGAATCATCGTATTAGTTCATACAGGACAATGCAGTAAAAGAGCTTAATAACTTATCATCCTTCCAAGTTTCAAGTGAAATGATTCAAATGCATCACATTTTTACTCTTTTAAGTTTTCAAAGTTACTGATCCATGTAGTGTGAGTTGTGGACCAACAACTTTACAGAAATAGGTGCATGCTATGACCAAGGTTCCACCATAACTTTCTTGTGAACGTGAAAATTTACCCTTTTGCATAGAAAGATAATGATTTGACATGTCTTTACAGTTTCGAGTTTCGTCTGAGAGTCTCTTTGGCAGAGGATGGATATCTAACAATGATATCACGCATCAGAAACATCGACTACAAGCCTTTCAGTTTCTCATTTGCCTATCGTACATATTTCTCCATCTCTGATATCAGGTACACAATAAATTCATGTTGAAAAAGCTTTAGTTTCGCTACTAGCATCTTCAATAAAAGACGAAATGCTTCCTACACTCGTTGTCTTTTCTTCTTCTCCCTTTCTGTCCTTTGAGGAGCACATTCATGCAAAGAATGTGCTGGATTCATATAACCTAAACTGGAATTCATGTCTTGGCTTTATGATATTTCAGACTTTTGAAAGTCTATATGCATTTATGTGGGGAGTGGTGACAAGGGGAGAGGCATGTCAATCTGTAGCTGCAGGTTACCTCATCATCACCCAAAATTTCAGAATGGGAGGAACTATCAGTTCTATAATCTGGACTAAGATCAATAATTTTCACTGTTTTTCATGTTGCACATTTGCAAGAAATTCCAAAACTCCTATTATATACTTGTTTCTTCTGGACACTGATAAATATGAAATGTACTCACAGTGAAGTGAGGGTAGAGGGGTTGGAGACTCTTGACTACCTTGAAAACTTATGTCAGAAACAGCGCTTCACGGAACAAGGAGATGCCTTGACATTTGAATCTGAGGTAAAACTTTTTATGTTACTTTTTAAATGGTTGAGTTGTGGGAATCTTGTGCTTTGGGAAGTGATCACCGCTATTGCCTATTGCAAACACTTTAAGGCAGTCGGCACTGAGTGGAATAGAACTTTTTTCTGAACATTTTGTGGACAAAATCCTTTTGTTGATAGAAAATTAGGAAGAAAAACGACTGATAGTCAATATCAATTGACATCAGACGAGAGTGGGTTAGCTTTGCTGTTAAACAAGGTACTTATAATAGAAAGACTTTTGGTTGGACTGAGTGCTTTTTTTTTTTTTCCCTTTGGACACGTTCCTTGTTTTCTCATTTCTTGGCAGGTGGATCGAGTTTATCTAAATTCCTTGGACGTGATTGCTGTTTTTGATCATGAAAAAAAGCGCACATTTACCATACAGAAGGAAGGGCTTTCAGATGTTGGTGAGGGATCTCTCATAGAATCATAGAGTCGACATTCTTAAATAACAATTTAGTAATTTCCAAGAACCCACCATACACAAAGTCGGTCGTTTACGCGACACTTCTGTCTCAGAATGCCAACCATGTATCCTTTTGTCTGCATTGAAAAACTAGATTGAACCAAGAGAGCTTTCTTCTCTAAAGGCATGGTGCCTGAAGGAAGACAACACAGGAGAGAAAAGAAAGTAGGAAGGAAAGAGGAGAAGAAGCAGAAGAGAAGCAAGATAAAAAGAGACAAGAAAATGCAGTACTAGACACGGGAGAGGAGTGGAAGGAGAGAGTGAAAGAAGAGAACGAGAAGAAAATGGAGAAAGAAGAATACTTTCACAAAATCTTGTTCCATTTACATCTATCAATTAATGTGTAGGGAACAAACATTTATAAAAATCCTGACTTTAGATGTCCTGATTATACAATTAGAACTTTTATTTCAAATAACGTCCTCACTCCTAAGATTAATAGGCTCCAACAATCCAGGACAACTGAATACATCAGTGCCATATACTTCAGATCATTAGCCAGTTATCTATATGATATCAAGCATCTAGTCTTGTAGTTTTTACCTGCTTAATCATATGTAATGCCATACAGATCGGCATCTAAATTTTATGCTTTTCGATTGTGATTGTATGCAGGAGTCTGGAATCCGTGGGAGAAGAAGTCCAAATCCATGGCGGATTTTGGGGATGAAGAATACAAAAAGATGCTTTGCATTGATGCAGCAGCAGTAGAGAAACCAATCGCCTTAAAACCAGGTGAAGAATGGACAGGCAAGTTGGAACTCGCCGTTGTCCCTTCAACTTAATATTGAGCATCTGGATCCCCAGAAGAATAATTTCAAGATTGAAGACCAATAATACCAATTACAAACAAGAGACTGCTCCTTGCGCTGGTGGCTACCATTGATACTCCTCATACACTGTATTTGCAATCTGAAACTGAATCAGAACATCAGCCTCTTAACTCGGTCATGCCTGTAATCTGTATATTTGAATGCAATGAAGGTGGAAAATCGTTTTAAACTTTTAATATCTCTCTCTCCACTTTAGTCATGTTTCAAAATGTAGTTATACATTCACCTACTAAGTTTGTATATGAAATATGAACTGTAGATTGAGTGATTATGGATACAAGTCTCTCTCTATCCCTCCCACTCCAACAATTTTTTGTCTGATTCATCTTGCCGAGTCCCTGACCACTTACAAATCATGGATCCACGACCAAAGCGACAAGCTTTTGAAGGACTAACTTAGTTTATGGTTCCAGGTAAAGGAAGCGCCTTAAGTGCATTTCCATATATCTGCCACTGATCACAGAAAAGCTCTGAACGCAAGATATCAAAGAAGAGGACCCCAAAAAACTTAAAAATAAAAAAACATGGCAAGCGAAGCTACTCTTTTTTATCAGAGCCAGGTTTCGATCCTGGGACCTGTGGGTTATGGGCCCACCACGCTTCCGCTGCGCCACTCTGATTTGTTAATCATACGTGCTCGAAAAATTATAAATACAAAACCAAAAGGTTTTCCTGGACAGGTTTCCTATTTCGTCTTCCTTAATTGCCCCAAACATGGTAATTGAGGCCCATGCAGAGCAAATTCTTTGCTTTTTCTTTGATGGGTATACATGGAAAGTTATAAAAGAGCCCCCGCTAGAACATAGTAACATATAAACAAGCTACGTCCAATAATTCCTGAATGGACAGGGTAGATAGCCGAAATGGTCATTTTTTTTTTTATCAGGTAATGTACCAAAACATTGTCCGTAATAATATTATTGCATGCCAAATTGGAAATTATTTTCCATTTTTCAAGATCTTTCAAGCACACCCAAAATCCAATAAAAATGAAGCAATCAAGTTTTTAAAATAATAATAATATACGCACAATTTTTTATATAATTATATTTTTACATAAAAATATTTATATAAAATAATATTATTTTTATAAATGAGTAAATCTTCTCATCGGTTTATAAATTCTACCCCATACACATGATGTGGTAAACCAGGTTAATCATTTAAATATAAAAACACAAAAACAGACTTCAGACTCTCTGTGTTTTTTGTCTTGCGTGTAGAAAATTTGATGAAAAAACAAAGCAAAAATCAAACCAACTCAACACTGAGCTCGAGGAGAGAGAGATCTTGATGAGAGAGAGGGGATTCGGTAAGAGGCTTGACGAGAGAGAGAGAGAGAGAGAGAGAGAGAGAGAGAGAGAGAGGGGTCGAAGAGAGAGATATGGAGTTAGTTAAAAATGATTGCAGAGAGAGAGAGAGATTGAAATGAGAATAATGTGATGGGTTGACACAAAAAAAAAAAATAATAATAATAAATAAAAATGTGGTGATGCGGTTCTCTTTATAAATTATTTTACGACAATAATCATCACCTAAAATAAGGTTGCACAAAGAATCTTAGGATGATAATAGTTATATGTTTATTATTTTTCCTTTTACTTTTATAGATTAAAAAAAACATATTATCAATGTACAGTAATCTTAACATACATCCTCAGACTTATCATCCGAGATGATTGATAGAAAAGGTTAGACGAGAGTTTGCACCTTATCCAATCCAACGGCACGATTTCGTCTGTATACTTTCTTGGATGAGATTCAACGGTGGGGATTGCTTCTATACCGCCCAAATTACCAAATCATCAAATAGAATCCGCACCCTCTTTTGTACTCATCCTTAACGAACAAGTCGACGGAACAAACCTCGGACCCACATCGGCCAGTCCTTTTCCGTCCGTTTGTACGTTCGCCGTTAAGTTCTACTACCGCCGGTTCCTCCCAATCTCTGGTCCCCTCCCTCCCTCGATCTCCCAAGTCCTTTGCTTGCTCTCTAGCATTCAGCTACAGTGAGACACTGAAAATAGAGCCATTGGGAGCCATTTCAAAAACCATCACCGGCAAAAGCGTCAATGGCGATCTCAGTACTTTTTTAATCTCAACCACCTCCGCTGACTCTCTTTCTCTCTCGTTCTGTGTGAAAAATCATTAGCTTTCTCTGCCTTTTTCGCATTGGATGCTGCTTTATACAGCGCCATTGTCTCAGAACAATCATAACAACGAACTAGGACGTTTTTCACAGCACACATTCCTTGCGATACATCTCAGTATTTGTTCCTATTTAGCATACCAATTATAAGATTACCCCTTTTTTTTTTTAAACAAAAATCTCTGAGAAGCAGAGTTGTTCGGTATTTAACGTACATTCACTAGCAGAGGAGCTCCTTAGTTCAGATCTGAAAGATGGTATGTAAGAATTAAGATAAGCCAAGGCCAGGTACCTTCTCTCTCTCCCTGTCTCGGATTGGTAGCTTCTATTTCTAGTTTCTAGCGCGCGTCTCTCTTGGAACTTTCATCCTTTTTTTTCTTTCAGTGAATTCTCGGTTTTGCAACTTCAAACAAAAAGTGAAAGGGCAAAGAACAAAAAGAAAAGAGGAAGCACCTGAACAAATTGCTTTTCAGATTAAAATAAGCCCCTTTTTGACTGAAATGCATCGTTCAAAGGCTGCAAATTCTTTTTTTTGCGTGGATTTTCTGAGACCCGCTAATACTTTTGTCGACAATTATCTGGAAATTTGAATTTTTTATTTTATTTTTCCTTCTCTTATTCTTAACAGTTCCTTCATTTTTCTTTTTTTAGTTTTTTGCTGTTTGTTTTGGTTCATATTCAGCCAGAACTATAGATGTTAAAGATGAGTTTTTTTCTTTTGGCAGAGCAGAAACAGCACGTTATCTTGTTGAAGAATTAGGATTTAACGCAGAGTAAGGGTATGGGGGTTCTGGGANGGATTTTCTGAGACCCGCTAATACTTTTGTCGACAATTATCTGGAAATTTGAATTTTTTATTTTATTTTTCCTTCTCTTATTCTTAACAGTTCCTTCATTTTTCTTCTTTTAGTTTTTTGCTGTTTGTTTTGGTTCATATTCAGCCAGAACTATAGATGTTAAAGATGAGTTTTTTTCTTTTGGCAGAGCAGAAACAGCACGTTATCTTGTTGAAGAATTAGGATTTAACGCAGAGTAAGGGTATGGGGGTTCTGGGTGTTATTTTCTCTTCGGTTTTCTTGGTGGGCTTGGTTTTCATTCTGGGTAATGCGGAACCAGTTGAGGAGAAGCGAGCTCTGCTTGACTTTGTGAACAACTTCCCTCACTCTCGCTCTCTCAACTGGAATGAGAGCTCCCGTGTGTGTCACTATTGGACCGGAGTGACTTGTAGTGAAGATAACTCTCGCGTTATAGCCGTCCGATTGCCCGGAGTTGGATTTAACGGCCCCATTCCGCCAAACACTATAAGCCGCCTCTCAGCTTTGCAAATTTTGAGCCTCAGATCCAATGCCATTACTGGGCATTTCCCTTCTGATTTTGCCAACCTCAGAAACTTATCGTTTCTTTACCTTCAATTCAACAAATTCTCGGGCCCATTGCCATCGGATTTCTCAGTTTGGAAGAACTTAACCATCGTCAATCTGTCTAACAATGGTTTCAATGGCAGCATTCCTTCTTCGTTCTCGAATTTGAGTCAGCTGGCGGGTTTAAATCTTGCAAACAACTCACTTTCGGGTGAAATTCCCGACCTCAATCTGCCCAGATTGCAAGTGCTAAATTTGTCTAACAATGATCTGAATGGCAGTGTGCCTAAGTCACTTCAGAGGTTTTCAAGGTCGGTGTTTAGTGGTAACAATATTTATTTTGAAACTTTTCCTCCTAAACTACCTCCTGTGCTTCCATCCTCTTCAGCATCTTATCCGAAGCATAGGAGTTCCGGGAGGCTTAGTGAAGCGGCATTTTTAGGAATTATAGTTGCTGGTGGTGTTCTAGGAGTTGTGGCGTTTGCTTTTCTAGTACTTGTCTGCTGCTTCAGAAGAAAAAGGGAAGATAGTTTATCGGGTAAATTGCAGAAGGGAGAGATGTCACCTGAAAAAGTGATTTCCAGGAGTCAAGATGCGAATAACAAATTGGTTTTCTTCGAGGGTTGTAGCTATGCATTTGATTTGGAGGATTTACTGAGGGCTTCTGCTGAGGTACTGGGAAAGGGGACATTCGGCATGGCTTATAAAGCAATTCTAGAGGATGCAACTGCTGTGGTGGTGAAGAGGTTGAAGGAGGTGAGCGTTGGGAAGCGGGATTTTGAGCAGCAAATGGAGCTTGTGGGGAGTATTAGACATGAGAACGTGGTGGAGCTGAAGGCATATTACTATTCAAAAGATGAGAAGCTGATCGTGTATGATTATTACGTCCAGGGAAGCGTCTCGGCCTTGTTACATGGTTCGTTACTTTCTTTAACCCCTGATCTTTCTGTGTTGATCACTTAATTTTTGCACTTTTATTTAATTGGAACATTTCTTATGGTCTAGAGGAAGGCAGTGTTGTAGCCTCCTGTCTCTAATTGAACTCTCTTGGGTATAAGCTGATTTTTTATTATATCTCTAGGCCTTACTGGATGTATTTTCCAGTGGTATGTTTACGTACTTTCAAAATTTCTAACGACAATGCTGGATAATCCAATTTGCCTTTTCCCCATGTGATTGAGCTGACATGCATGCAGCTTTAAAATTTTTTGCCCCTTGATCATTGATGCCTTGACATGGACCTGGGGAGCTAAACCTTGCTACAGAGCAATCGAACTGTAATGTTTGGTTTTCCAGCCAGTAGTAATGGAACATGCAAATTAGTCCTCTATTAAATTCCTTGTTACTTGTTTATGTCTGTATCGAAGTAACCTGACTAGCAGGGACCATGACTAGCAGGGACCAAGAACAAGGCCTCATTTGATTACACAGATGAGATGAGAAATTTATGAATAGTAGTGATCAAATAGTTTAAGATATTTTATGAGATTTTGGGAAATGAAAGAGAAAATGTTGAATAAAAATATTAAGTTAAAATATTATTTTAGAATATAATTTTTTAATATAATTTTTGTTTTGAAATTTGAAAAAGTTAATTTTTTTTTTTTTTTGTTTGAAAGTTTGAGAAAGTTGTAATGATAAAATGAAAAATCTAAAAATTTGAAATTGAAAAGTGTCTGTATTTGAATGATGTTTGAATGTTGAGATGAGATGGGTTGAGACCATCTGTAAAACAAAATGGGGCCTAGGTAGAATTTTTGTTGCCTCTTGTGCTGGTTCACCATAGGAGGAAAGAAAGCATCATGAGAATGCAACTGCTAGCAAACACATGTTAGCGTTCAAGTCTTGTTTTCATAATTAGAAGCAATTTCATTTGTGTCTGATTTTTCCAAGGCTTGGAGTTACTTTGTACAAGAATGTGAGAGATTGTATCAGGATGATCTGCATATAATCTAAACAAAGTGGTCTTACGAACAATTAGATAAGGAGTAAGGACATTCAGCTGGTTTGTCAATTTCAAGCTTGCTTTCTATATATAGGCTTGGACCTCTGAACTAGGGCTTTATGAGTACATATCTCTGGGGTGGATGTCTCTCCATTCTTAAGATCAGAGCCATTCTTCTCAATCCTTAAGATAAAAGGAATGCCATTAATTTGAAGTGTGAACTTGAAGCTTTGTTGAATGAATTTCATTGCTGTATTTTCTATTTCTTTTTCTTTATAAGTAAAATATAAAGTTTTCTAAACAGGTTGTCTTCTAAAATATTTTCCTACAATCTTTTCCAAATTTTCTTTTAATTTCGAAATACTCTCATGTTTGAATGTTACTTATCACAAGAAGTTCTAAAGATCTGAATCTCATGGGACTATGCATGTTGAATACTTAAACGAGCACCTGTTTAACTTCACTGTACTAGCATACTCAAGTGGAAGTTCAACTCTGTTGATTGTCAGAAGAAGAATGTGCAGTTTTGTTATTTCAGTTATTTATTCGAGTGCTTTGAATATAACTTAGAAAATAAGAGTAAATAGGCATTCTATTTCAAGTTTTTGAAAGTTGTGGTAGGATTTGATGGGGTTTGGATAGTGAGATGAGATAAGATGGTTTTAGATGAAAATTGAAAGTTGAATAAAATATTGTTAGAATATTATTTTTTAATATTATTATTATTGTAATATTTGAAAATTTTGAATTGTTTATTATATTTTGTGTGAGAATTTATAGAAGTTGTAATGATGAAATAAGATGAGATGAAGTGATTCTTGAATCCAAACCTGGCTATCTAACCAAGAAGTCAATTATGGCTGAACTGATGTTGTATGGGCAGCTCGCTTACCATTTGATGTTTCTTCCGTTTCAAGGTTTGAGATAATTGTCTGTAGGTGTTAAAGCTTCAAGAGTCACTGTTTATGAATAAACTCGATGAATTTCCTGGACCAGATAACCAGAGTGGTCAGTAGCTGTAGATCTTGAGACATCTTCTAAGTATATATATTTTTTCAGGTAAAAGGGGAGAGGATAGGACCCCTTTGGACTGGGATGCCCGACTAAGAATAGCAATAGGTGCAGCAAGAGGCATTGCTTGTATCCATTCAGAGAATGGCGGGAAGCTTATTCATGGCAACATCAAATCCTCAAACATTTTTCTCAACTCTCAATTGTATGGATGTATGTCTGATGCTGGATTGACAACCATAATGAGTGCACTGGCCCCACCTATCTCCCGCGCTTCTGGATACCGAGCCCCAGAAGTGACAGACACCAGGAAAGCAGCACAGCCTTCTGATGTCTACAGCTTTGGGGTGGTGCTACTGGAGCTCCTCACTGGAAAATCCCCCATCCATACTACTGCAGGTGACGAGATTGTCCACTTGGTCAGGTGGGTTCATTCAGTTGTCCGAGAAGAGTGGACAGCAGAAGTCTTTGACTTGGAGCTGATGAGATACCCAAATATTGAGGAAGAGATGGTGGAGATGTTACAGATAGCAATGTCATGTGTGGTGAGGATGCCAGATCAGAGACCAAAAATCGTGGATGTCCTGAAAATGATAGAAAATGTCCAGCGGCTTGATACAGGGAATCGGCCATCGGCTGGAAACAAATATGAAATGCCGACCCAACCACAACTGGTGGGTGGAAAAGAATTCTCTCGCTCTGAGTGAGCCATTTGTTTATCTTTCAACCTTGGTTTGCTGGTGTCTTAGTTCGATTCATGCAAGATGCTTTGCTCCTGTTAATGAACAAAATCATGATTCATTTTTGTCAACATTATCCATGTAAGGTAGATTTAGGTCAGGTTTCATATCTGTGTATCTCAGTTGGGCTGTTGATGCCCGTGAGAGCGGTAAGATGCTCTCTCTCTCTCTCTCTCAGGTTTATTAACGACTGCATGGAATGCTCAATTCTCATATTTGGTACTTTCGATCTTAACTACAACAAGTGAATGCATCATGCATGAATCCCTTCCTGCATAGAGCACAAAACGTACAGGGTAAATCATGTGTTTACTCATGTTCTTTGGAGTGATGTCCATTGGAATTGGAAGATATCATCATTTTGTTCTTCCATGAAATTCTATTGATCTTAAATGCTAAAAGAGACGCAGCGCAACGGCCAAAAGCTCATGAGACTATGGAGACCTAATGGATAGAGTAATTAGCGGGCCAGTTGGAAGTTGAAGTTTGGCTTCTAAAACAAAAAGTCATTGGATGTGTCTTATCATCTAAATAAGAACTATTTGGTAATACAATTGTTTTCAAATATTCTCAAATTATTTTATTATTATTTACAGATATTCTAAAGTATTCACAATGAGATGAATGAATTAATTGATCTCATCCGTTCACTTTTTAACCCAACTTCCTTTTGAGTTGATGGCGCATATGCTACTTATCAACATCAAACTAAACTTCCTAATCAACTTGTCTTTGCAATGATTTAAGGATGTGGGTCTACATCCACTGCTGGGGGCTCCTGTTGGGAGCTTTTGCGAGGTCAATTTAATTTTTTTTTACATCTTTTTGTTAGTGTTTTTAAATATTAAAAAAAATTATAATATTATTAAATAATATTTTCTTAATCGCTAAATTAAAAAAAAATTAAAAAAATTAAAAAAAAAAAGGAGAGCGGATCCCTAGCTAACTTTTTCCTTTTAAGGAACAATTTTGCTCGGTACAAGCGGTGGGTGCGCCCACCCACGTACCAATTAATATTTTAAAGCTTTTGTCACTTGTATTAAAAAAAGAAAAAAAAAAGAAAAAGAAAGAGAGTATGACAGACAAAAACGAAAGGAAAGCTACCAACACACTTATCTTGGAAAAACAAAGAAAACAAAAATGACGAAAACAAAAATGAAAACTTGACTGACTGTGATGCATCGATTCTCACTTTCGTTTGTAAGAAATGTTACCTCATAAACAAGCATAAGGTCCTGGTCTCAAGCTTCAATTTGACTTAACGTGATGATATATAGGAAGATAAGGCAGAAGAGTGGGGTTTTTCTCTAGCATGGTGCGTCTATCTATGAAGCATGGTTCAACCACACTAAATTCAACCAGGCAAAAAATAAAAAAAATTCAAGTTAGAAGTTGGATTCATAAAAATATTTTTTCAATCAATTTTATTTGAGAAAGATTTTACTGATATTGAGTTTTGGTTTTGGTTTTAGAGGTGGCCCATGATTCTATTAACACTGCCATACTCTTTCTCTCAAATGGGTATGCTTCCAGGGATTATACTACATGTCTTTTATGGTCTACTTGGGGAAGGGATTTATAAAAGGACAAGCATATCAGTAAGCTTGGGGAGGTGATTATACTAAGGTCTTTTATGGTCTCTTGGGGCTTGATTTATGGACTTTAAGAGTTGAGATCTGACAAAAAAGGATGAACTTTTGCAAGATAGGGACCTCTGTCTCGAGAAAGGAAAGCATTTCCATCTTCTTCACACCAATTGGGTTGAGTGGTTGACGGAGAGGAATTTGAGCTGGGATCGGAGATCAGCTGGCGCTTAGATCTTCTCGGTAGCTTCACTACTAGCAATGGCATATGAGCTCAGATTTCATTCAAGGCATTCAAACCAAAGTACGAAGAGAGAGAGAGAGGAGAAGAAAATCGGAGAAGTTAAACAAAAACGAACCACTTTATTAAAGAAAAACTCCATGTCAGCTGATCGGTGCACTTCGGTGCGCAAAAATGCCTGCAAAGAGACTTTTCCTTTAAGGAAATAGTCTTACACGCACAGTTATGTAAGAGATGGGTTGAAGCAAAGGCTTTGAAGCTTTGAATTTTGAACAATTCTATCATGGAGTGGAGGTGGTCAACGTATACGCGTTTAGACCTCGTTAGCATCTTTGAACTTTGCTTTGTATTGACAGAGAAAGGTGAAGGAACTTATTAGCTGCATACATCCACCTGCTATGTAGCAAGCGAATTTGATACCCGGTACTTCGAATCGGCAATAAAGCTACCATTGACCTTGAAAATTGGTCAAGCACGTCAAAACTGACCAAGGCTGAAGAATACGATGAGATGGCAAATATGAAAATCTTAGGGGAACTTTTAAAGACATCCCCATGTGTGGGCCGTAGATCCACTCTTTCATAATATATAGAAATTGAAATAAAACCTAAAAAAATAAATAACATAATCTAAAATTCTAAATCATGTCACAAAGATATACGAAACTGGATATAAAAAACAATTACATTAAAAGAAAAAGGAAAAAAATAAGAGTAATGATACATTTACAATACATTATATAATATATTTAATAATAATATATTAAAATGAAGTCATTTTGATAAAATATTATTATTTTTATACAGTATTTTATCAAAATATTCTTCACTTTAATACATTGTTGTAGAATATATTATAAATAAATATTTTTTAAAAAATAATGCGTTGGTGGGGTCCACGGGAGTTGACCATTGACCAACCACTGTGAACCACTTCTAGAAGTAGAGAGTCGAGACCGAAAAACTGCCCACCTTTGGTTTTTTATTTTTTATTTTTTATTTTTTTGATAACGTTCTCCTCTTTGGTTTGATCGGTATATAAAGCCCAATCTCCCATAGCGTGGACATGCTCTATCCCCCATTGTCAGAAGCTCAAACAATAATCAAACCGCGGAGGATTCAAGGTATACTGCTCTCTCTCTCTCTCTCTCTCTCTCTCTCCTCTCTTCCTCTCTGTGAATGCGTGTAGCTTTTATACACAGACAGAGAAGGCATCTATATTTGTACGGTCGGGCTGAGAGGATCTGGGTTTCAAACTTTATAGGTGATGGCGTCGAAGCGAATCTTGAAGGAGCTCAAGGATCTCCAGAAGGATCCTCCCACGTCTTGCAGTGCTGGTACTACCTTCTTCGCTCCGATCCGCATATATATAGAGATAGAAAGAGATACACTTTATGATGTTCTATTTATGTAATATTTTTTCTTTTCCTTGTTTGTGCTTCCGTTCATTCCTTACGCATTTTCCTCTGCTTGAGTTGTGAGCTTTCCGCGAGTTTGTGAGGCTGAATTTCTATTTCTTCATTAGGGTTTGCTGTGGAAATGAGCTTTATTTATTTTTGTTAGGGTTTGCGATAGGGCCTATTGCCGTGTTTGCGTGGATAAAAATTCGTGTTTGTAAACTCTGTCTAAATTTTAATCGGAGTGTCTGATGTATGACTTTGAAATTTTTAAGCGTGGTTTATTGCTGTTCATTTCTTCGGATTCTATTGCCAATAAGTTTAAGTGCCATTCAGTTGAGTTTTACCTATACTTCTCGCGGCCTATCTATGGAAACTTCTTCATATTGGTGCGATCATAGGCACTGTGTAGAGAATACTAAGTTTGATGAAAATCTGAAGGCTTGAATTTCTATTGTATCTCCGTAGTTCCTATACAAGGATTTTAAATTGAACATAACTCAACTGTTATCCTACTTAGTTGCCTATACATCTATTGAATTCAAAATTTAAAAAACTGTCAGCTATACTCCTAAAGAAGTGGAGTCTGTTGAGGTGTTTTGAACTCCTGAAATAGAGGAGTCTTCTGCGGATGAACTGATCTCGTTGACCTGTTCTTCTGCACACTGAATGTGTTAAGGTTCTGAATAAGTCTTTGCACTAAGGAGAAGATATCACAGGAGATGAGAGATCATTAATGAAGGCGTAAAGTTGTTTCTTTTGACTGAGCCAAATTTATTTACTACTTTTGGAGTGAATACAAAACTTAAAAATTTAAGGAGGTTGGAAAAATCTAGCATAAATGATACATGAAATGAGAAATAGGATGTCACTTTGTTTTTTGGCAATAGCTTGCTTGCAATGATAAAATTGAGAAATCATATGTTTTCTATCAGTAAAACTGTCTAATGGACTTCTAATTTAAAACTTACGTCACTGCCTTAAATGCTAAGAATATAACGAGGAGAGTCCTAGATATTTTGTTTTTCATAGTTCATGTTATGAATTCTAACACATCATAGGACTAAAAGGACATGTTTGGCTAATAAAATTTTTAGATGTGTTTTTTACTTGGTTTTGTGAAGATATATAGGAAATTTGAATAATTGTTTTAAATTTTGTTCTGTATTGGCATTTTTTAAAGTGGATGAGAAGAGTTGGAAAGATGGTTAAAATAATTTTTTAGGACATTTTTGTTTTGGATTTTTTGTTTTTATCTTTTCACTGGTATCTAGGCAAAGGTTGCAATGAAAAGTTGGAATAGTAAGTTTTTTTAGATTGAAAGATATTTGGTTTGAAGTTGAAAAATGGTTGAAACCAAACATTTACATCATTTTCTTGTTTTCACTTCTGCGACCTAGATAGGTTTTGTCTCTTGTATACCATCTTGTGTACTTGGGCTTTGCTTGTTCTTATCAATAATATCATTTACTTATAAAACAAAATGGTTGAAACCAAACATGGCCAATTTGTTCAAGTCTTACTATTATTTTTTGTTTTGCTAATTCTGATGCATTCACGATGCCACCCTTTATGTTGCTGGACATATGGGTTTTACAGGCCACGACCCCAAGTTTAGGGATCATATCTGGAGTATCATGCCAAAGTATGTAATGTACTACAACAGGGTTGCAAATTTGCAATGGACGTTTTCAATGTTAGCTATGGAAAATTTATGAATATTCAATAAAATAACTGCAGACTGATTTTTATAATCTTTAGAGAAAAGATATTTGCAATCGTGAATTGTGCAACCGCCTCATAATCGCTTTGAAAAAAGTGAATAAAACATGGGATTCACATGAAAAAAAATTAATTTTTTAATAATAGACCTCACTTTTGTTCAAAACGAGTACGCGGCGTTTACGCACTTTACGGTTGTATGGGGCATTACTCATGCGATAAGAACAAATGAATATTCCTACAGTAGAACAGTAGGTCATTTGATATGTGCGAAGAAGCTCTTTATAAGTGCACCCTTTTGCTTTTTGTGGTATCTGTTTTATGATTTTCTTTTATCTATATCTGGTATTTTCCAGCATTTATTTTTCCTCTTCAGTCAAGCATTTTTTATTTTCTGTAGATTGTTTTCAATCCTCGTATACATTCTTCGCAAGTTTACTTGTGCAATTTTTTGTTCACTGTTATTGTCTCTGTTTGTATGGATCTATAAATCCTCAGGCCCAGTTGCTGAAGACATGTTCCATTGGCAAGCAACAATTTTGGGTCCTCCTGACAGTCCATATGCGGGTGGAGTTTTTGTAGTCACTATTCATTTTCCTCCAGACTACCCATTTAAACCACCCAAGGTATGCAACCGATTCTCATTTTCATGTCAATTCCATGGACATGGCCTAGCTTTTGACAGGTCTGTACATACGTGACGCTCACTTTAAACTAGGGTATTTAGGATCTTAACTGAACTGGCACTCTGGCTTCTTCTTCTCTATTTCAGCCTTTTAAGAGTATTAAATACGCATGTATATTCGAAGAGATTATTGAAAGTTGTTTGACAGATTTTCTCCATCCTTCATGTATTAAAATATGTCTTCGATGAATTGTTTGTTCAGGTCGCTTTCAGGACAAAGGTCTTCCACCCCAATATCAACAGCAATGGGAGCATTTGCCTTGATATCTTGAAGGAGCAGTGGAGCCCTGCCCTCACAATATCCAAGGTTATTATTTTATAGTCTAAACGGCCCCTGCTATCTCTAATGATGCATTCCATCTTTCAGATAGAAATTCCATATTCATTTGAAAGTTGTGGGGAACACAGCTTTCCCATTGTGTCTACAAAGATATTTCAGATAGAAATATTTTAAAGATACCATTCTTTCTGAGGCCCAATTATGGAGTATTTTGTTGTGGAATCGACAGGAAGTTTGTAAAGAAAAAATTACCAATGATTATTTTATTGAGTGACAGTTTCTCCCTGATTGCTTACTCCAATGCTAAATGAGGAAACTTTGTTCATCGATTCACGTTCTTGTTGTGATATTGATATTCAAACAGTTATCTTGTATACTGTTGCATTGTTCTTTTGTCATAATGATCTTCTTTGCTGTAAACAAATTAAAGCTTGGGAGATGTTTCTTGATACATTGTGACTATGTTCAGGTGTTGCTTTCAATCTGTTCACTTCTGACGGACCCAAATCCTGATGACCCCCTGGTGCCCGAAATTGCCCATATGTACAAGACGGACAGGAGCAAGTACGAGACAACTGCAAGAAGCTGGACCCAGAAGTTTGCTATGGGCTAGTGGGCTGCTGCTTTTGTCTGTGTGTGTGTATGTGTTTGTTATAGGTGGGCTTCTTTCCCAAATGGATTCGGTCTTTTTAATTACTACGAGTTGGACTCCACCTGCTCTGCACCTGGTGGTCTTCAGAGAATGACAAAAGTAAAATAATACTGTACCCTTGGCTTTATCAATATTGAAATCGATCTCTATCTCTCCAACTTCCAACCTCCTATTCCACCACCTGGGCCCAAAAGCAATCATCTTATTTCACAGCTCATTGAATTTAACGGAAATATATCTTTGGGGACCGTTCCAGAAGTTAGCTGCAAATTGATGATAGATGCCTGTGGCTGTAGCCTGTAACAACATCCTGGGAAAAAAGAAGAAGTAAATGCTGGTGCAAACAGTGCTAGACCGCCATAAAGCAGACCCTGACATTAGCTTCCTCCATCAAACTTCGTAGGTGAAATAATGCTTTACTTTCATTTATGACACAGTAAGAGGTGGATACGGTCCATAATGACAGTTAAAAAAGAGGAAAAGGGGGGGGGGGGAATTATGGTTTGGGCCCAAGCTAAAGGTCGTAGGGCATCAGCTGATTGTGCCCCCACCACTGACCACACGACAAAACATGGCGGCTCCTTTATGCCTCAAATCTATCTCAACATGAACAGTAAGCACTCAATTTTGTTTCGAAAAACAGACTTGTTCTTAATTTACTCGAAATTGATTCCGGTGAGAGTATTTACAGCATTATGCATTATTTTCTCAGAAAAAATGACAACTTTCCTGGAAACATCACGTAGGGCATCAGCTGATTACGCCCCCCACCACACGACAAAACAATGGCGGTTCCTTTATGCCTCAAATTTATCCCAACATGAACAGTATGCACTCAAATTATGTTTAGAAAAATATAATTGAAAATTGAGATGAGATGAAATAATTTTAAATGAAAGTTGAATAAAATTTTATTAGGATATTATTTTTTTATATTATTATTGTTTTGAAATGAGTGGTGTTACTATGCTGCCTGGGCATGACTGATCTTTATGCCATTTAGTGTAAATTGTACTTTTTTTTTAAATATATTTTTTAAACATTTTTGAAAAATTAAAAAATATCAATATACTAATATTCACTTTCTTAATTATAAAGATTTATTTTTAAAAAAATAGATATATGAGTTGTCAAAATAAGGAGGCATACTAACATTTCTCTTTTAAAATTTGAAAAAGTTAAATTATTTATTATATTTTTGTAAAAATTTGATAAAATTGTAATTATGATATGAAATGAAACTATTTCCATATCCAATGAGCCTTAATTTTGGGTAGTTTTGTAGTGAGAAATAATGTTTGAAACCAAACATTACTCGAAATTGATTCGGGTGAGAGTATTTACAGCATTAGTTGCCCATTATTTTCCCAGAAAAAATGAAAACTTTCCTGGAAACATCACGTAGGGCTACAAACCTAACCTTGTTGGACAGAAGCATCACGCTCACCAGAGCAACATAGATCGTCTCTCACTTGTCACATTCTACTAGCCGAGTCTCTGTTTCGAATTTTTCAGGAGGTTTTTTTCACCTCTTGGGGAACTGAAAAGGCATATGGTGCTCCCCCATATTGGCTTTCAATGTTTTAATTTAATCAAAGTCAAAACCATATTGGCAATAATAAAAAAAAATTAATATCTATTATACCTATCTACTAGAATAAAATCAAAGGTCGGTGCCAGTTCCCTGCCAATACTGTAACTCCACTACTTTGCTTCTCTTCCTCCTGAAAAAATTAAAAAAATAGAACTGATGACCCGGAAACTTAGGAGTCAAAAACCATGGCCTGTGTCTCCGCAAGACATTTAATGCGGTTTTGTTCCCCATAAAATCAAAAGAGAAAAGGGCAAACAAAGCTTAGTTGTAATCTCAGTTCAATAATGTTCTCTCTATGGGACACTGTGACCCATGTCTTTTTATGTCTAGCAACGTTGCATTTGGAGCCATTTCCTTCGACCAACGATATCGATTGTTGATTTTTCTTTTCTNTCAAATCTATCTCAACATGAACAGTAAGCACTCAATTTTGTTTCGAAAAACAGACTTGTTCTTAATTTACTCGAAATTGATTCCGGTGAGAGTATTTACAGCATTAAGCATTATTTTCTCAGAAAAAATGACAACTTTCCTGGAAACATCACGTAGCGCATCAGCTGATTACGCCCCCCACCACACGACAAAACAATGGCGGTTCCTTTATGCCTCAAATTTATCCCAACATGAACAGTATGCACTCAAATTATGTTTAGAAAAATATAATTAAAAATTGAGATGAGATGAAATAATTTTAAATGAAAGTTGAATAAAATTTTATTAGGATATTATTTTTTTATATTATTATTGTTTTGAAATGAGTGGTGTTACTATGTTGCCTGGGCATGACTGATCTTTATGCCATTTAGTGTAAATTGTATTTTTTTTTAAAATATATTTTTTAAACATTTTTGAAAAATTAAAAAATATCAATATACTAATATTCACTTTCTTAATTATTAAGATTTTTTTTTAAAAAAATAGATATATGAGCTGTCAAAATAAGGAGGCATACTAACATTTCTCTTTTAAAATTTGAAAAAGTTAAATTATTTATTATATTTTTATAAAAATTTGATAAAATTGTAATTGTGATATGAAATGAAACTATTTCCATATCAGCCTTAATTTTGGGTAGTTTTGTAGTGAGAAATAATGTTTGAAACCAAACATTACTCGAAATTGATTCGGGTGAGAGTATTTACAGCATTAGTTGCCCATTATTTTCCCAGAAAAAATGAAAACTTTCCTGGAAACATCACGTAGGGCTACAAACCTAACCTTGTTGGACAGAAGCATCACGCTCACCAGAGCAACATAGATCGTCTCTCACTTGTCACATTCTACTAGCCGAGTCTCTGTTTCGAATTTTTCAGGAGGTTTTTTTCACCTCTTGGGGAACTGAAAAGGCATATGGTGCTCCCCCATATTGGCTTTCAATGTTTTAATTTAATCAAAGTCAAAACCATATTGGCAATAATAAAAAAAAATTAATATCTATTATACCTATCTACTAGAATAAAATCAAAGGTCGGTGCCAGTTCCCTGCCAATACTGTAACTCCACTACTTTGCTTCTCTTCTTCCTGAAAAAATTAAAAAAATATAACTGATGACCCGGAAACTTAGGAGTCAAAAACCATGGCCTGTGTCTCCGCAAGACATTTAATGCGGTTTTGTTCCCCATAAAATCAAAAGAGAAAAGGGCAAACAAAGCTTAGTTGTAATCTCAGTTCAATAATGTTCTCTCTATGGGACACTGTGACCCGTGTCTTTTTATGTCTAGCAACGTTGCATTTGGAGCCATTCCTTCGACCAACGATATCGATTGTTGATTTTTCTTTTCTGCTAATAATATTATGTGCATCTTTCAGACCCACTTCTTTCTTTCATATATATATAAAAATTGCATGGGTAAACCCTAATAATGCAGGAAAAAAAAAAAAATTCAGATCATGCCCTCGGCAAAGCAGTCGTGCTCACGATTTGGAAAGCATCTACTCCCTGAAAATCTGGTCTCCCAATCTCTAGTTTTAAATCACCATTAACGTACGTACTTGAGGGCTTTGTCATCTACTTGAGACAGAGTGTAAAACTCACAAGCTGACCCCCCACCTAATAAATATCTCAGTAATGGGTGATTTGGCCATTGTCGAGTCCCAAAGTGGACACCAAGAAGTAGCTTAGGTAAGCTTGTCTCTGGGAGTTTGTGATTATTTTTTGAGATTAAAAAATATTCACTAATCATTCTTCATTCATTATAATCCTCCCTTTAATGCTGCTAAATTTAAAAGGGAAAAGACGACTATATATATTAAAAGTAGTGCTATATATACTTATATTTTTATTTACAAGATTCATTTTTTTAGTTTTATTTTTTTTTTTAAATTCAAATTTTATGATTTTTAAGATGCAAGTTTTTCTTAACTAAATTTAACATTTTTCTGTAAACAATGGTTACAACTTTCAACCAAAAATGGTGGGTCTTGTAAATGCTGCCTTAAAAAGAGGTAGAAAAATAATGTAGGAGTTGAGAAATTCACCTAACCCATTAAAGACTTTGTAGCATATATTCCTAACATGCTCTTGTCCCCTAACGTTGGTCACTTGAATCCCCCTCGGTGAACAGCCTAAGTTTTCATCTTGCAAACAACAGTCAACAGTGTATGTTCCCGAAGCAGAAAAAGCGGGGAAATATTTTTAAAATAATGCTCAATTTTTTCAAGAATTTAAAATATCAGTTGTAAATAAATATAGATAATAAATTGTGTGATAAAATTAAACATTAAATATTATAACTAATAATATCGTAATTTTTTAAGCGAGGCAGACGATTATCGTGTTGGGTTTTGCAAATTGCAATGGTTGGTAAAAGAAGTGGAACATATCCCTTGGTAAATGGTAATTATGACAGTAAAAAGTTTTTGCATCCAAATAACGTCACATATGGTGGGAGATGCATACGTGTCGGTCGTTGGGCTCAAGAAGCTTTCGAAAAACTGAGGCGTCAGCGGAGCCCACCGCTTCTTGCCGGTTAATTTTGTCTTTCGCATTTCGAGACAAACCACCGTTGGTCTGACTTGCAATTTAAATACGAGTGACTACACATAATTTTTATACGATTTTTTTATATAATTATATAATTAAGTATATTGTGATATTACTTTATAAAAATATCTTTTAGGAGAATTTTGAGAAATAAGATAGGTTAAAAATTTTATGAATAACAATAAGATAATTTATAAATAATAGTAAGATAGTTTGAATTAAATTTTCTTTTTTTTAGAAATAAGTGAGAAAAAATTAAATAAAAATTATTATAAAATTAAAATATTGTTAAAATATAATTTTTTTAAATTTTTTGTTTAAAAGTTTAAAAAAATTGTAACGATTTATTTGAAAAAATTATAATGACTACTTTAAAAGTATTTTGAATTTAAGTTATGTTTAGAAATAAAATAAAATAAGATGAGGTGAAAATTATTACCTAATATTGCCTTAATATAACTATATAAAAGATAATAAATATATTTATATGGCTATATCTTTTTTAAAAGTTCGCTCCAAACTTTTTCTCTTTTGCTCGAGGAATATTATATAAAAAAGGAAACACTACATTTTTTTTTTATTGGACAGGAAAAAATATTTTTGTTCATCTCATAAAAATAATGTTATGACCAAAAAAGGTGTTACGCAGCCTCTTTTTAGACAAAAATGCATCCTTGACTCTTTCTTTGTTTTTCATTTTTTTGGCTGAGGTAAATGTTTTTTTTGCGTGGTTGCCGCTAGGTGGTTAGAGTAGTCGGGATCTGAGTCAATAGTTTGCATGGTCGACGGTCGCAATCCTTTAGCCATCTGTGGTGGTCAACAACTACTTCAAAAGAAGACATGAAGAGGAAAGTGAGAAGGAAAAGAGACATGGCACACTGTCACATCAATGTGTAAGATCTATTTGTATCTCTAACAACTCTCTATTTTTATTGGGGGGTGTTTTGGAGGGTTGGGTTTGGTGTTTAACGACTTCTTGATGCCATTGAAGGTCGAAGATCAGAGTGGTGGGTCTTGCAATAGCACTTGCAACAAAAAAAGTACGATGTATTTTAAACCAATTAAAGAGCATGCATGTGACTTCCTTTCAAAATCGAACTATTTGGTGGAGAGCATAATAAACACGTTCTACAATTTTGGTGGAGATCGGCATAATAAACACGTTCTACAATTAATACATAAAAATTTTACATTAGTAGTTTTGGTTATATAATCTACGTACGTGCCGTATAAGTTCTCCCGCTTATACAGCTCTAATGTGTACAGCTTTTCTAAACCCGTTGTATGGTGTCGAGTTTTTTTTTTTTTTGAAAAATTGTATGGTGTCAAGTTAAGTGATCTATAATGATACTACATACAAAGGAAAACTATCACCTTCTCGATTGATCGCCTCATGAATGAACTTGCATGTCCATCCCCACTAAAATCTTAAACTCCTGAAATTTCAGTGTAATGGGAAATACTATATATGGTTTTAGAGTGTGCATTCCATGCGTACTCTTTTTGAAAAAAAAGTGGGCACTACCATTATTATTATTATTTTATATGGGTCTTAAATTGACTCACTTTTTTTAAAAGAAGTACGTAGAAATTGCATACTAAACAACTACAAATATGCAAATAGCATTTCTATGACTGGTCCATATGTTTGTAAATATGCAAATGCAAAAACTCCATATGTTTGTATTTTGTTTCTCCATAACTAGTGATCCCCACTTTGACTAATATTATATATAGTCTTAGGTTGTGACGTAAGTATCACGCATTCGTTTTAAAAAATAATGGGACCTACAATTAAGAAATTAAGTTTTTAAAATGAGTTTCTAGTTTTATTCACTTTTTTCATATAGTAAACACAGACAGAGATTACACGTCCTAAAACTTTACAAATTATTTTCTTTTTAAGTTTTACATTAACGTCTACTTTTGTTGTTCAAACTTTTTGCAATCAAGTAGGGATTTTCCTAGTTAGAAATAGGCTTGATAAGAGTGAAAGGGTAGATAAGATAAAGATCCTTTTGTTGTTTTCCAAAAAGAGGGGTGTGATAACCCTTTAAGGAAGATATCTCCAATGCAAATCCAAACAAACAAAAGAGTTCTCCCTAGATCATGAGATTGATCACTGTCATGTTTCATAAACGTTATGATTGTCTAATTACAATTACAAAAACCAAGCGGTTCTAGGTTCATGTGTGTTAATTTAGTACTCATTCAATAACATTGGGATACGTAGGATATTGAATCATACCTTATAAAAAAACAATATATGGGGTTCACCTCCATTTTTGTGGCTCAAAGGATGCATCTAGGGGATGATGATGCTCATTGACTTGTGTCGCTAGTATGCGGGTCTTCCACGCAATTGCAATAAGAAATTGATAGAAATTCCGTGGTTTAAGAATCCAAACAAAACCCGACCGACATGTATTTGTTAAGTCGGTCGGACCCCAAGACTTCTTCTCAAGGATTTGTCGAATTCGATGTTCTTGTTGGTTTGTATTTTTATCTATGGTTTCATTATTTCATACGACTTGTAATGGGGGACGAAAATTCCGAGAGAGATTAAGGTCTCGTCTATTTTCATAGTTTAATTCAATTCATCTAATCTTATTTAATTATATAATTTTTTCAAATTTTTACTTAAAATAAAATAAACAATCAATTTTTTTAAATTTTAAAATAAAAATAATATTAAAAAATATATTATAATCATATTTTATTCAATTTTTTAATTTTAATCTCAACTCATTTCATTTCAACAAACAAATGAGTGCTAATAATTACAGCTTTCATCGTGTTGTCTTTGCTAATCCACATGACGCCCACCTCCTCTCAATAAGTTCATAATTATTTGTACAACTGGGTGTTTCTCAGTTCATCATAAACTTTTCCTTGAAATCTGTTAGAAATTAATTCAACTTTATTTTTTAAAACACTCAACAAAAATGTAAGGACAAACATATTGAAACTCAAAATATAATAATAATAATAATTATAATGTAATTTCTATATATATGTTTAATTAGGCACTCTTGTTAGAGTGATAAATAAGTAATTCAGTTCGTTATTTATAATCCATGCATCATAGTTTATCATGAATAATAATATTTCAAAATTATTTTACAAGTTTTTTTACGATTCAATTCTATAATAATGGTTATTCATTAAAAGGCTAAAAGCACCGAATTTTTTTATTTAAATTTTAGATTTTATATAGTTGCCTTCTATTTAAAACATAATAATCGTAATAAATATTTTAAAATTGTTGTAAATCTTGGATACCTTTATACAAATAGATGGTTGCTTGCAGATAAGATAAATATGTCTGACTACGGGTTGATGAGAAGTAATCCAAATTTAGTTAAAGAACTAACCGGCAAAAAATTATGGGACACCTGTCTGATTTGCAATTCCTCAACAACCGATCACTGAGTGACACCAAAAGCCATGTCAATACGAGCTTCTGAAGGCTTAATACCGTTGCCAATATACCCAAAACATACCTGACGAGTAACGACACGGAAACCTTAAGGTTAAAACTTAAGATATTTGACCAGGACCCCAACAACAAATTCAAAATGAAAATTTTTATTTATAAGACTCACACACCACTTTTTTTTATTATTTTTTTTAATTTTTTCTCTTATTAAATGTGTGGTATATAGATAATAAGTAGAAGAATTCAATTATTTTAAAAAGAATAAAACCAAAAAAAATTACATTAAATTAAAAAAAAATAAAAAAGTATGGTATGTGATATATGAAGTTTATGAATAGCAAAACTCATTTAAAATAGTTGTGGTTTAATTTAATAAAGAGCGGTGCTATTCTGTCACTCAGAGTAGCCCACTGGATGTTACCGCTAGGCCAAAAATTTTTTTTTATTTTTTTTATTTTTGTATTTATATTTATTATCATTTTAAAATATTTTTAAAAAATATAAAAATATATCAATTTACTAATAGTAACTTCATTAAATATTAAGTAAAGAAAAAAATTAAAATAGATGAAGTATAAATAAGAAGATAAATTGAATGGACAAAATATTATTATTCTTTAATAAATAATCAAAGTTCAGGTACCATAAAGAAGAAAAAAATTAGCATATTGAAAAATATTAGGAGATTAAGGTCAAGTGGAAGAAGGCTCCAGAGTCCAGACAGGCACTGAGCAAAAAGAAAACAAACTGGACGGCTGGGATGCTTGACACGTTGTCCAAGATCTGTCGAGATTACGTTTCTAGCCCACATAAGAGTAATGCAGAACAATGCCAGATACACTAGCGCAAGCACTTTCTTTTAAAAAAAAAAAAATTATTATTAAAAAATATTTTTTTAAATAAATTACAGATTTATCATTTTTTTTTAAAAATATGCAGAATTTGTACATTTTAAAATTTTAAATATCATTTTACATGTATATATATATATTTTTTTCAAACTGATCTATAAAATACATCATTCACATCACTTAAATTGTAATATTTGACTTGTAAAATTCAATTTTTAAAATTTTTTTTAAATCAAATTATGTTACACGAACAGTGTGTGATGTAGAAATAATTCTAGAAAAGCAATACTTATATATAAAATATTTTGGCGAAAGTACAAAAAAAAAAAAAAAACGGATTAAACTAAATGATAACCAAATAAGAGAGGAATACTTTAATAACAAAAATATTACACAAAGTTAAATTTATAAAATAACGTAATTTGATGTGCTATATCATATTATAAAATTATTTTTAGCTTGAAGTAGATTTAATAGATCACATATGATTATGTTAATTAATTAATGAATTTACTTTTATATAATGCCTTTATATCTATAATAATTATAGGAGAAAAATATTAAAATGTTAGAAATTTGAAAAGCACAAGACATTAAACCGACCGAATCCAGTAAAAATTATTGCGGCTGTCTCCAACTTTTTTCGTGCAATATTTGGGACGTTCACAAGGAATGAGCCATGTCAATCGTCCTTTTTTGTTTGCAACCAAAATATATATATATGTCAATGTGGCCTTTGTTCACAAGGACACACTCTCAAAGCTAAAGACAGTATGAATCACGTGAATCATTCACCACTAGGACCGACGGGCCCATTGCATCCCCGCCAATCTTATTAATCATCGCAGCGTCCACAGACTTCTTAAATCATAGCTTCCCCCATCAAGTGGATTGCTAAGGTTCTCTGTTTGCCGACGAAATTTTTCTTACTTTTCTTCGGATACCCCCCAATAGGTGGAAGCCACCTGTCAAGTACAATGAGCTTGAACCTAAGGAGGAGGAGAGGAAAATTGTCGACATAATAATCAACAAAAATCATATTTGCAGTCAAATAGCTGAGCAAACGTGGCACTTTTATTAAAATTATTAAGCTCGTACTATTCCAAAAATAAAAATTTTTATAAATTGATGTAATGTATTAAATCTATTTTATAATAAAAATAATTTTATAATATAATTTATGAATTTAAAATTTTACTTTTTTATAAAGTTTTGGTAAGTAAAGCATTTCTTATACTTTCAATCGATCATCTATTTACCGTCCATTTTATTCGTGCATATTTAGTTCACCGTAAAGGTAAAAACAAAAAAATAAATAAATAAAATTAATTGGCGCCAAATTCTAGGTTGCCTCCCACGTTACGGTGAGCTGTAAACGAACAAAATAATGAGGTTGGATGGTTAAAAAAAAACAACTATATGAACCCAGAGTAACTACTTGTACGACCTTTTACTACGAAATGACAAGATCACCCCACGGGGATAACATAAAAAACGGTAACTAAAACGAGGAATTAAAGGGGCATTATTAGCAATTGACAGAGTGTAAATGCTTTCTTTTTCCCCAGTCAAAAGGAGGGACTGAACCGATGTCCCCTTCCTCTCCCTTCTTCTTCTCTCTCTCTCTCTCGTCTATCACGTGAACTGAATCCCTGTTTCCGAGAACAAATCTTTTGCCGAGTCAGCACCCCGTGTCCGTATGCCACGCGTCACGTTTCCATCTTATGCGGCGCCTAGTAAATACCTCCTTTCTACTCCCACGTCTCCGCTATACGATCCGTCGTTTAGTCAATTTTACTAAACAAATTTTACTGGTGACATCTTATCTGCAATATTCTTGTTATAGCCAATTATTATTTTTTATATCAATGTTTTCAATATTAATTACGGTTACGATATTTCTTTGAAAAATTCTTAATAATAAGAAAAAAAAAAAAAACAGTTGAAGAGAGAGGAGGGAGAGAATTAATTTGGTTAATTAATTAATAAATTAAAAAAATAGAAAAAAGAGTGGCGCTTGAACCGGGTTTAACAATTACGGCTATTGGGGGATCCTATAAAATAGGTCCACTCCAGTGTCAACCGCAACTGTGCTTAATGCCCTCTCTCCGTCTTCTCTCTCTCTCTCTCGCTCAGACTGGTTCTCACTTCCTCTATACCTCCAGTATCCACCACTACTGCTCTATTGCCTGAAACTTTCAGTTTCCGATCACCGAGAGGAAGAAGAAGATCACTGTCTCGGCTCTCATATATAAGAGATACTCTTCCTGAAATAGCAAAGTTGAATGTTCTCTGAGCTGAGTACTAAAACCACCGGTTGAGGAAAAAGAAAAGCTTATAGCTGACTGTCCCAGATTCGGTATACATTTATTCTCTTTCCCTTTCCGGTAAAGCCTTTGGTTTCGGTCGGTCGCACTTCCCTTTTCTTTCTAGCTTTGAAACTTTCCCAGAAATTTCCTCCTTTTTTTTTTTGTTCATTCAACGAGCATTATTACTCCTAGTTCTTGGTCTCTCGGTCTCTCCCATTTCCTTCCGTACTGTCGGCTTAGCTAGGTTCTATCTGTTCCCACAATACAACCCCCGGCCCCTCTGTCTATCTGTTCTCACGCACACGCAGTCCCGCTCACACTCTTTATCTCAGCTCCTTTATTTGTGCAACTTTCCTTGAAATTTCTCGTCCTTTAATAAGCTTTTTGATGGAGTTTTAAAATTCATTAATGGTAGATTTCTCTCCGTTTCAAGCTTCTCTTTGACGTGTTCTCACTCTGCCGCAGCTTTCCTTTATATCCCAGTCTCTTTATTCTCCTCTCGTGTCTACTGCTATCATCAAAGGAATCTCAAACCAACTTTTACCCTTCCATATTTCACGCTTTGCACTCTCTCTCTCTCTCTCTCTCTCTCTCTCTCAATGCTTTTCTTGTGAAGAATCTGATCGGAAAATTGCTCTCAAACATGAACCACCACAGTGTTAATGCTATACCTCCGATTAAGTACACAGAACACCGTAACATCACAAAGCTTGTCAGACCGGTCCCTGAGGAAATAAAACGCAGAGTCGTACGGATATCCGTAACGGACGGTGACGCAACTGACTCGTCCAGCGACGAAGAAGATGGAGAAGAGGTGTGCTTTAGGCGCCAAAGGGTCAAGAAGTTCATCAACGAGATCACTATCGAGTCATGCTCCAGCCAAAACGACGGCGTTTCGAGGAGCAGGTCGGCGAGAAGTGCACGAAAGAAGACTGCCCGGGTTTCGGAGAGTCACCGGGTGTTGAAGGTGCCTGGGGCGAGGAAGTTTCGGGGCGTGCGGCAAAGGCCTTGGGGGAAATGGGCGGCGGAGATTAGAGATCCTCTACGACGTGTCCGGCTATGGTTAGGTACCTATGACACCGCCGAGGAAGCGGCGATGGTGTACGACAACGCGGCTATTCAGCTGCGTGGACCCGACGCGTTCACCAACTTCGCCACCCCGCCAACGTCGAAACATTCAACGGAAAATAAGCCGATGATATGCTCTGGATACAACTCCGGCGAAGAGTCTCACAACAATCGGCTTTGCTCACCTACCTCAGTGTTACGGTGTTCTTCACCCTCTAACGAAGAAATCGAGCTGCAAAGTCCGGAGATTATCAAAGAAATTGTCCAAGTTGGAGATATACAAGATGAATCCTGTATGTCCGAGAATTTCTTGGAGTTTTCAGAATATTCAACTTTCGATTCGTTAATACCGAGCGATATATTTGATTTCGAAAGTCCGGCAACAAGTTTATTCGAAAAGACGAGCTTGGGAGATAACTTTTTTGAAGAAGAATGTGGGGACGTGTTTCTCAGTTCCTGTGAAAATTTCGGATTCGATTTTTCAAGATGGCACGTGGACGACTATTTTCAAGATATCGGCGATATATTTGGGTCAGACCCTCTCATGGCTCTTTGATTCTTCTCGGTTAGAACTTACAAGGAAGGTTCCTACCTGCATGTATTGTCAAAAATGGGCAAGTTTTGTATCGGGCGGGAACTATATATCGGAGTTTTTGTTTCGGTTTTAACTTTTGTTTGCATTTCTTCGTGTAGTTTAATATTATGTATAATATTTTATTTATTAATATCAATATTAGGCCTGTTTGTTTTCAAAAATTAGATGAAATTTTTGTTAAAAGTTGAATAAAAATTAATAATTAGACGAAATGAGTTGAGAAGTTTTGTAAAAACAAACGAGGCTAAATATGTCCATTACAGCAGTAGTGACGGATAGAGTTGGACAACATGTTTCGCTTGTTTTGTTGCTTCTTTACAAACATGCATATATATATTTTATACGAGAGATGGGGGTTCAAATTTTTTATTTGGAGAATTAGATCATATGTCATCAGGCCATAGAGTCTTGGCTACAAATGCGCATATTAAATAGAGTTGTTTTGTGGAACTTAAATGGGCCTTGATAATTGTTCAGATTGTACTGTTCACTGGTATAATCAAATTGAGTCAGTCCACCTAACTTTAGGAAGATGATAACAAATAAATCTTAAAGGATGCACCAAATAATTGTTACCTTTCGAACAAATTCATTGTAACATTTCATAATATGAACTGTCCACACCAACTTGCAGGTACTACTGTATGCTATGTAAGGTGGAATGGTACAAGTTTGAAAACCTTTCACATGGATACGACAAATCGGCTTTCACATAGGTACCCTGCATGCGAGATAAGTGTTACATTTGCTTAGGAAAAAAATAGAGATAAGTGTTACATTTATAAAATGATATTATAAAAATATATTTCTAAATTGACATAATTTTGTATGGTATATTAAATATATTTTATAATAAAAATAAGGTTGTAACTTCATGCGTCACATCTTACCAAGTCCGATCCTTTTGGATGAAACATTTATCAATTGGTAGAAAAAGTGCTAAGGAGAGAGTTAAAAGAGTTTTTTTCTTATTTCTAATAAATTTTTAAAAAAAGATTTTAACATTTAATTAACAACTGCCCGGGTCTGCCCCACTTAAGAAAATCTTAAGCTAAGTCGCCTCCCACATATCTACAAGAAAATTATGAGTACACATGAGACATAGGAATAGCCAAGTTTTGTCAAATTAGACCATAAAAGCAAAGAAGGTATTTTTTTCTTTTTAATACAAGGGGTTAGGGTTGTACACCGATGAGTTCGGCATTGTTTTCGGTGCCAAACCAAGATCCCATCGACGTTTGCCATGAGAGATATTTAACATATATTAAATATATATATAAGCGTTGACCGGTTCAACGATTTTTAAAGGATTCAAACCGACGCCAAATCGGCCGACATCGGTTTCTATCATTTTATGCCACCTGTCGACCGATTCCATGCTCCAACAACTGGTCTGATCGGTTTCCAGCCGGTTTAGACGGTTCCTTGTATACCCCTATAAAGGGTGGAGGCTTTCGAACCCAAAATTCTTATTTGAAAAATCGGGATCATATATCATCAGGTCATCAGGTTCTTTGCAAAGATGTATTTAATTTTTGCTTGATCTATTATGTTTGATTGATTAGCAAAAAAAGGGCATGTAATTCTCGATGCTTTTCAAAGCATTAAAGAGTGGGTGTGGCTTAAAATTCAAAACTGAAAAAAATAATTTCCTATCTAAAGCTGGGAAGGAACTACTTATAAAAGCAGTCCTTCAGGCAATCCCCGCATACACAGTGAGTGTATTTAGATTGCCTAAAAAGTTTTGAAATGGCATTGAAGCCTTAATAGCTAGGTTCTGGTGGAATCAAAATCAAAAGGATAAAGGTATCCATGGGAAAAAGTGAAGCTGGTTGGTAGCAGGAAAGGCAACTGGTGAATTGGGGTTTAGGGAGATGGAATATTTTAATAGTGTCATGCTAGCCAATTAGGAGTGGAGGATACAAAAAAAGCCACAATACTTGTTGCTAGCATATACAAGGAAAAATACTTCAAGAATTCCCAACTATAGGAAACAATGTTGGGCAAGTCACCATCATTTATTTAAAGAAGTATCTGGTCAGCATTGGAGGTGGTGAGGGAGTGGGCTGTGTGGAGAATGAGGAATGGTGAAGACATAAAAATTTAGGGACAGAAGTAGCTGCCAAATCATACCACTTATGGCGTCCAGTCTCCTTTGAAACTCCTCAATGCTGACTCAAAGGTTAATGAGTTGTTTGATGAAGATGGAGTGGAGAGTTGGTGAAATAAATTTTTATGGAGGAAGAGGCTAACATAATATGTGTTATTTCTATTTGCAGAATTGGTGCTGCAGATAAACTCATATGGGGCTTCTAAAAAATTGGAAGATTTTCTGTGAAAAGTGCGAATTATGTAGCTCAACAAAGAAATAAAGGGGATAAGGAGGGGACATCTGAGGAAGTGGAGAGGGCTAAGGTGTGGAGGCAGGTGTGGTAGCTAGAGATACCTAGGGTTGCAAAACACTTTATGTGGAAAGCCATAAATGATATTCTACCTACAAGACTCGATCTGTGGAGAATGAAAGTGATTGAGGATTCGAGGTGCCCCATCTGTAAAATGAAAGAGGAATCTATCATTAATGTTCTATGGAGTTGTCCTGATGCCTCTGATGTGTGGGCAGAAAATGCTAGTCCTGTGAATAAATGGAAGAACATCTGCTAGGATTTTTTTTACAGCTATGGACATAAGTGTATAGAAAACTACCAAAAGATAAAGTAAAGAAAGTGGTGGTAATAATGAAGAATGTGTGGTCAAGAAGGAATAAATTTTGCTTCAAATATAAATTTTCTTGGCGAGAGTAGTGGTACAAAATGCTACGGCATGGTTGGATGAATTTTAGTAGACAAATAAAGAAAAAGAATGGGATTGCAGTCTAAAGAAGGGGGTTGTGGAAGGGGTGGGATGAAGGAAACCATATGGTAATAGATTCATAGCTAATTTCGATGCTGCAACAGTGCTAACTCAACAAAGGATATTGGGTATTGGTATTGTGATTATGGACTTTAATGGAGATGTTTTAGCTTCAATGTGTGCTAGTAGAGATAAGAGGTCGTTGATGCTGTGAGCTAGGGCTGATACGAGAAATGAAAGCATGGAATGGGCAGCTCATTGAAGATATAAAGAATATACTGCTACAGAGGAAGAAGTGAACTTTTGATTTTATAAGAAGAGAAGGGAGTGAAGTGGCTCACGAGTTGGCAAAGTTAGGTTTAAAGTCTGATGAAGAACAATACTGGATAGAGGAAGTTCCAGCAACTGTGTACAATTTGATTGTAAAGGAAAAAGATGTAATGCATGAATAGTTGATGAAATGAATACATACATGGTTCAATTAAAAAAAAAAAAAAAAAAAAAAAAGAAGAACACTGCAGATTCCCATCTAAAAACATAAAAAAAAAAGTGAAATCTGACATGATTGTTGATTTGGTACGTGGCACCTTAATCATCTTGTATTTGGATTTCTATGCCACGGGCATACAGTTAAGGCCGTTACGTAGAAACCATCACTCCCAGATCTGATAGTACATATAGAAAGCAAGTGAGATATTTTTATTTTATTTGTTATTATTTATTTAAGCTAAGCAACTTTAAAAGCGCTTTTCTATTATTTAAAAATTAAAAAGGCTTTGGGCAGTGAGAGGAGCGTCCATTGGGCTCTAAAGCTGCAACCTCGATACGGTCCGGGGCATAGGACCCACGCTATCTTACTCTCACTTCCTATCTCAACCAGATGCAAACCTAGGCATAGGCACAAACTGATTTTTATTTTATTTTATTTTATTATAAAATGGGTCACAATAAGCCATAAGGTGCATCTTTTGTGGGGGGAATAAATAGGGTAAATGGGGAGAGTGCTCAAAATGAAAATGCTTCTCGCAATATTGCGTGCTTGAGTGTTGACAGATCAATAGTAAAATCATTTAAAATGTACCGCGTCAACAATATATAATGGTATATTTAATTTTTGACTAAAAGAAGCCATTATTTCTAATCATGCCAAAAATGGGAATATATAATTGCAGCAAAGACCATAAGTTTTATTAATTAGCAAGTTTGGCTTTGGGTTTGATCATAGCAATGAAATGGTCCCCCATTTGCTAGTGCCATCGGATTTTGGCACCATCTATGAAGCTTTGCAGCCTACTTATCTGTTTCCAGTCTGGGATACAGATAATTCTAGAACTTAGATGCCTTTTGCTACTTCTTTTTCTTTGTTTTTGTTATGTCTGTGTATGTATTCAATTAGTTTAACATTTTGCAGGGGTTTAGATTCACTTGTGCTGTGCGATAAAATCAAGAGGTGCTATCATGCTTGTGTTGCAGGCTTTTAATGAGAGAGTGATAACTCAAGAGCATCCAGGAGGATACTGCAAAGGCAACAAAACTGGAATTTTTGCCAACTTCTCAACCCATTTGACGCCTAAAGACAGCAACCTCCGAGCCTTTCACTTTTGTATTTAATTCAATTTTGGGTCCCCATAAAAAATAAAGAGAAGAATAAGAAGGAAAGACTTACGTTATTTCTTCCCCAGTAAAATCGATGCTTAATGGGTAATTATAAAAGGTCAAGAGGTCAAGGCCAAAAAAATACANAAAAAAAAAAAAAAACAATCCGAGATCAAGATGATCTTCTCTGTCATTCTCCAGCCACAAGCAGTCAATCACGGACGTAAACGTAATGTCGGGGCTATCGATTTCAATTTTCATCTTGGGCAGTGCGGGTCGACCATTTTACTTTTTGAGTTAGGCCCCATGGCACTGTGGCAGGCATGCTTGCATGGTCCCCGGCCGGCGTCCAATCCAGCTCAATCATCACTGTATCGAAGGGGGGTCCGATTGTGATTGCATGCATGCGGTCCCACCTATTAATTAATCTCTTCCTTTCCTGACTCGTGGATGCAACTTGTGTATTCAGGCAATGCTATATACTTTTTAAAAAAATATGAGATTTATTATTAAAAAAATAAATTTTTAAGGTGAATCAGAGATTTATTTAAAAAGTGGGCCATATTTGAATTTCCTAAGATTATTATAAATATTAATTCTCTATATAATCTGTGTTGGACACAAGTATTCTTTTCTCCTTCCTTCCATTTATTGGGGATCGACCTCACACAATTTTCAGCTGGTTGATGCGTCTCGTGTACTAATTAATGCAGTGTGTGGGGTTAGAAAAGCAGGCTAGGACCCAGGGAGACCGATCAATATCACACCGCATTTCAACCCACAGCCAACTATCCGTACTGATAGAAAATACAAAAGTAGAGAATAAGGATCTCTTTGTATAGAAAAATTATCTCATTTTATTATTATAATTTTTTAAATTTTTATATAAAATATAATAAATAATTTAATTTTTTAAAATCTTAAAATAATAATAATAATATTAAAAAATAATATTTTTTTCAATTCATCTTATCTTAACTCAGTATCCAAACTGCACGTAAGGTTGTGAGGGTTACATCTTTCTTATCTTTAAGTGTAATTCAATACAATTTATAAATTTTTGTATGTAGGAGAATTGTATTTCAGATAATATCAAATCAAATTCCGACAGCGTAGACTTAGATAGAGACAATGATTTTGATGATGCGTGTCTTTAAGTATCGAATTGTCTATTTCGGTAGGTATGCACATTATAAATATAGACAGATATCTCATGAAGTGTGATAGCTAGCGAAGTTATTTGTAATAAAAGCTCAGACTGCACCATGCTCGCACTTCTTGTGGGGATTTTTATTGCACTTCCATATGTTTATGAGACAATTTAATGCAAGTGTTTTTGCCCCATGCACCCCCACACAATGGGGAAAATTTAAGCCGTTTTGTTTTTAGAATAAAAGAAAAATAAAATAATATTTATCATCTTTTAATAATCATTCTCTTAACATCATTTAATGTTGTAGTCTTCAATGATTGAAAAATAAGTGAACCGTAAATAAATAATTTTCTAATTACTCAATTTTATTTCATAAAATATCGAGAGAATGATAAATAAATAAAAAATTACGAATAGCATTACTTGGAAAAGAAAAATATGGGAGCCATTTTCTTATACGCATACGTGCATATGGGCTTGCATTGGGAAATGGAAGAGAAGGTTGTGCGCTTCATGCTTGGTAGTACTCTGGTTAACCAAGCCTGACCTTCCATGTACATGCCCAGCAGCCCAGGCCACTTGTTGGCCCGTGTTATACTCGATTAACTTTCGGTCCAATTGTTCATATATCCTCATATGGTCTTGAGGCCCACGATTATATCGGGCCTTAGTTTTGAACAGAAAAAATTCTATTTATCATTCTCACACTACACATTACGTAATTTTTTTTTTTCTTATACCAAATGTGTGGTATATAAATGATGAATAAACGAAATTAATTAGTTTATGGAGAATAAAATCAAAAGAAATTTAAAAAAATAAAAATAAGTATGGTGTGTTAGAATGATGAGTAGCAAAACTGAAAAGATACATATAATAGCATATTCGTCGCACGCATTTAATGTTGTCCATACAGAATTTTCTTTCAGTGCGGATCTTACATGAGTATTTAATACTATATGTTTCTGATCTATATTAGACCATTTAATTTGATCAAGAAACTAGAAAGGATCTCATTTGCAAAATTAGGGTAGGTATATTATTAGCCTATATATCTTAATCTCATACAGGCCTGACAAAGTTTTTAGCAAACCAGAAATGATAACAAAATGCCTAAAAATAATAATATTCTTTCCTACACTAAAAAAAAAACATTTAGCTAGAATGTTACATAATATAACATAAGCAGCAACAACAATAGTATACACATGATCTCACGATGTATAACTTTAAACTGATCCCATCTCGTACGTACTTAAAACACACTAATCAAAAGACATTTTTCATGACATTGATCATTCAGAAGCAATGGCACAATACTTCAGATGAGCAGTGAAACCAAGAAAGCTAATAGACCAGAAAGCGTGTAAAACTTATGAACGGTGGTCGCCGAAGACTTAGGATCTAAATGATCATGAGGAAGGGCGGCCGGTGCCGGTGCAGCAGTTCTAGAATTGGCATGGCCGACAAGTTCAAAGGGGGAAGACTTGCCGGAGGAGCCCTGTTCGTTGACGACTTTGATGTGGAGCTTTTGGCCAGCTTCGCAATGCTTCCCAATGCCACAATAATAGAAGTATTCCCCAGTCTCTGTGAGGTTCACAATCGTTGGTCCATTGTAGTACATGTTGATTACATGCTTTTGACCGCATACGTCGAAATCTTCCTTGTGAACCACTACCACGTTGTTCGACCCTGGCCTGTATGGAAAAACTGTAATTTTGGCTGCTAATTAGTGATCCTTCTATGCGAAACTTTGAGGTTTATTCGATGTTCTTTAATCCATGCCATATATTTTTTGACATTACCAACCAAATGCGAAACAAGAAAGAATGCAATATGCTCATACGTATAAGGATGCATAGATAAATCTTTTAGCCATAAAGAAATTACATAAAAATAAACTCACAAAATGACGTAGCTTAATATGATACGTAACAGATCATATAAAGCAACGTCATTTTATAGATTTATTTTTGTGTAATTCTTTTGTATTTGTAGTACTTATCGGATGCATATTATGAATTAAACAGAAAATTCAAACATCAAAATAAGAAGGTCTAGCGGCTAATTATAATTCTAGAGGACTACCCAAATAAGCTCATCGATCATTATTAATCAAGCAATACAAAAAATCAAATGGGTCTATCGTTAGACAGCTTGTTACTTTGTTTAAAAGTTGAATCCTTGAAGTTCCCTATATAAATAAAGGGCAATTTATCCAAAAGGAATGAAGGTGAGAGAGATGGTAGATCAATAACACTTAATTATCTGAAAAACTTTATATATTAACAAGAGAGATGATGAGCTAAAGACATTGAACTTACTAAGTCTGTCGCCAACACCAAACGTTCTTGGTTTAGCCCATTCATCAAAGAAGGTTTTGTTGTCAGGCACACGCCAGCCATGGCTTCCTCCAACAACATGGGTCATTGCATTTACTGAACCCATCAAAGCGCTACAGCCAAATATTACTGCCAACAGGAACAAAGTTAGATGAATCTTTGCCATTTTTTCTTCCCTGCCCTTTTCTGCTATTTCCCCAGAAAAACTTTCTGACCAATCTTAATTTTGTGTTGAAGGAGAGGTTGTATAGTTGGCTCGATTTCCCTCAACACATGCGGGAAAAAACATAACGTTGAGATCATGGATCTGCGCTCAGTTATATCGGCACGTGGTCGGCTTTTGTGCCTGTGCTGCTGTGCATGAGCGGCTCGCGGTTCTCCA
>QEOT01123226.1:0-52250 GCA_003123785.1 Pterocarya stenoptera | reverse complement strand
TCAGCAAAGAACAAGTGGTTCATTGTGATTGGGCCTCTTCCTATTGGAGCTGGAGTTAGTCTGCCACATGCCTTTGCTTGGTTTATAAGAGATGTGAGGGCTTCTACACATAGTATAAATAAGTATGGAGATAAGGGGTCTCCTTGTCGAAGTCCCTTAGAAGGCAAGAAACACTTTTGAAGTTCTCCATTCACAAGTATCGAGTAAGATACTGAGTTAAGGTAGACCTAGATGATGTTGATCCAGTGTAATGGAAAATCCATTTTGGTCATGATGGCTTCAATGAATTTCTACTCTACCCTATCATAGGCCTTACTCATGTCAAGCTTGAGAGCCATGAACCTCTTTTGCGTTTCATTCTTGAGTTCATGGAGTGTAATATCTCATAGGCTACAAGTGTATTATCCGAGATGAGCCTTCTTGGTACAATGCACTCTGGTTGGGGGCAATGAGCTTGGACAGTATGGTTTTCAACCTGTTTGCAATTTAGAAACAATCTTATATAAGACATTACACAGGCTAATAGGTCTATAGTCAACAACTTTCTTGAGGCTTTTAACTTTGGGGACGAGGGAAATGAAAGTATCATTAACATCATTGAGTGAACCACCATGGTTTAGAACCTTGAGGGCATAATTGCACACTTGTTCACCCACCACCTCCCAGTGTTTTTTATAGAATTGAGTAGGGAAACTATCAGGACCAGGAGATCCTAGGGAGTTCATTTGAAAGACAGATGTTGTAATCTCTTTTCTAGTGAAAGGGTTCATTAGCCATGCCTTCATTTCCATATCTAACTTTGTGCCCAGTGCATGCAAACAGTTTTCAAAATTCGAATGGTAGGAAGTAGTGAATAAGGAAGAGAAGTAACCTGTGAAAACCTATCCAATTCCTGCCTGCTTAGTAACACATCTTCCTTGTGGGTCCTCTATACATTTGAGTGCATTAATCTTCCTTCTCTAACTTGCCTGCATGTGGAAGTATTGAGTGTTCCTGTCCCCATGCTTGAGCCAATGTTGCTTTGCTCTTTGGTGCCACTTGAGGTAATTTGCTGTAATGGAAGATACCACATCCTTTTGAATTTGTTTCATGGTTGCTAAATGTTCACCTGTACCCATGCTCTGGAGATGGCCAACCCTTTGTTTCCCCTGTGTAATGTCTATGTGTTCTTGTTGCTTGATTATTTGCCGCCAGACTAGCAGGTCTTTTTGGCATACACCAAGTTTTGTCCTCAGTAACTTGGCCTCACATTCTACTGTACTAGCTTTCTGCCATGCCTTATAAACAACCCTCTGGCAATCTTCCTTCATTTCCCATGCCACCTTATACCTGAAACACCACCTTCTGCTCTTTTTCCCATCATTGGTGTTATGTAAATTAATGGACAAGGGGGAATGATCTGACTTAATGGTAGTAAGGGCAGTGCACGATCCATGGGTATAGAGGTCATTCCATTCCTTGTTCCCAAGAGCTCTATCTATTTTCTCCTTTGTAAAATCTCCACCACTCCAATTGTTTGACCAAGTGAACCTCTGCCCATATGAGTGTATGTGATTGAGTCAACAAAATTCGACTACTTGCCTAAACTCTTCGATTTATTTGTATGGTATATTGGCTCCACCCATTTTTTTCTCTTTGATGGAGGATCTCATTGAAGTCTCCAGCGCACATCCAAGCCATGGGACTGGGAGGTTTGAGTATCTTCAATAATTGCCAACTACTACTTCTCTTCCCAGTGTCAAGATGTCCATAGAATCCTGTGAATTGCCATGTTGGTCCACTATCCTCTTCCTGGATTAGGGCACTAATGTGCCATCTTGTATAATTAATCACTGTTACATTCCATTCTTCTTTCCATAAGAGGGCTATATCCCCACTAAGTCTCACACAATCCACTGCAATGCACCCATCCATCTTCAAACTTCTCCTTACCACCTCCATCCTATTACTTCTGCACTTAGTCTCCACTAGGAAAATTGAAAAGGGATACTTCTCCTTAGCTAAATTCCTAATGACACTAATTGTTCCAGGATTCTCAAGCTCTTGGCAGTTCCACACCAAGATGCTCATTGATTATGGCAGGGCTGGGAACCAACCACTGCCTTAACTTGAGATTTTCCTTCTGTGTCATCACTTCTCTTGGTCTTCTTTGGGATAGGTTCTTGCAAATGTATACTTCTTTTTCAACCTCTCCCATATTTGTTCCTAGCAGAACAATTTGAGATATCAGCCAATATCGAATTACCCTTGCCTTCTGTGTGAGTTACACTTCCACGTATCATCCCATTATCTGTAACAGGTGTTATAATAGTTCATGTGCCATGTAAATTGCCTATTTCCACCCCATTGTTTTGGTCTTGCTTTTTTAGGCCATGATGACACCCAGTAGGTTCCACCTCACTTCTTTTTGCAACTTCCCGCGTTCCCAATTCAATAGAGTTTGCCCTAGTTGCTTCATGGAAACCATGTATCCCTGGTGTTGTGTTGGGCTCAAGTTCCATTCCCACGTGGGAACCTTTGTTATCTTGGGGTCCAAGGGATTCTGTAGAGTTGTTGCCCTCATGTATGTAGGGTGCCTGTACATTATCAGAGGGTGGTTGACTTACCACCTGAACTTTGAGTGGGTTCCCGAGGCATGGGTCATGAGGACTTCCTGCACCTGCATTGCCTTCTGTTGGTGGTTGAGAAGGGCCTACTCGAGATCTCCTCCCTCATTTTCCACTGATAACACTTCCAATTTTTATGCCGAGATATCCAGGTTGAAAACTTGGGTGTTGTGCTGTGATTTCTCCCTGACAAAACTACCCCTTCCACCTTGCTGGCCTCGTAGCCATGGACCAAACTGAGCTGAAGTTTGTGTATCTCCTTGTTAATGAGGACATACCCGCATGCAATTTTTTCCCTTGTGATAAAGCACATCACATTAGAAACAAAAACTTTGCAGTCTTTCATATTTAAAGGAAGTCCAATGATGTTTTTCACCTAACATCAACCATTTCCCTTGCAATAAAGGTTTGTGGAAATCCACCACAACCCTCACTCTGAGACACCTCCCTCATGCACGCCCATCCGCCTCCGCTTCAACCCTGATGACAAGGCCAATAGAAGTTGCAAACTGTTCTCCAAACTCTTCTATTATGGTAGCTAGTGGGAGGTTATGAAGTTGAACCCAGAAAGGTTCATAACGCAACTGTAGGGCATCTATGGAAATCTTTTCATCCACCTCCATCATGGTGAGGAGAAGTCTGTCGAAAAACCATGGTCTTCCACTTAGGAGCCTTTCTTTGTGAACCAGCTTTTGGAATTTGATCAGAAAACATTGTTCTCCTAGCTCCTTAAACGTAACCCACCCTTCCAGCCTCCATATTTGTGGCATTGTGATCCTAAAACCTTCATTGTTGACTACCTTCTCGGTTAGAGTCTTCCCCATTATACAGTAGTTGTCCCATTTCTGCTCTCCGTTGTTGTTCTCCTGCTTTACATGGAAACATGAGCTTTCCTCTTTGGGAAGGTGTAACCTCTCCCATCGTGTTGCCAGATCCTCTTCCTCCATTAGGTACTGTAGCCAAGAATACAAAAGACAAGCTCACAGAGCGTGAGACTTAAATCCTTTGACGGATCAAAGGCCCTGAAACCTCACGCTTTCTCCTAGAGAAATGGAAGGCACTCACACCCCTTATCTTCTCTCTCAAAATACCATCTTTTCTATTGGGTAGCATGATCAAGTGTACATACTAGGGGCAACTTGGGAGGAAGCTTGGGGAAATATAGCATCACCCCATGCATGAAAAATATATATATCCGTATATTACTAATCTATGATATATATATTTATAACATATTATTTGCGACAATAACGACTATTTGCGCTAAAAACATATTCAATTTAATAAAAAAATAATCATTTTTGTTAAAAATAATTGATCACAAATAAACAGTTTTGTTGTCGCACTTGTAGCATGATCTGTTTGGTAACTTTGGTTAATGTATAATATACAACTTTTACCATTTCTAATTTTGCACAAAATATTATTAACTCATCACCTCATGCATGAAAAGTATATTACCATTTTACCATTTCTTGTAGCACTAGCAGCTTATTGGGTAGCATCAAGGGTACTAGGGGCAACTTGGGGAAAATGTAGCATCACCTCATGCATGAAAAATATATATCCGCAAATTACTAATCATTTTGAGAGAAAATATTTATTTTTGTTGAAAATAATTAATCACGATTAAACAAATTTTTTTGTAGCATATCTGTTTGGTTAATTTATAATATACAACTTTTACCATTTCTAATTTTGCACAAAATATTATTAACTCATCGTGACTAGCTAGCTAATCCATCCATGCACGCAAAAATGCATGGCGTCCACCTCAAGTCCTACTATATATGGTATCTAATTGTTACGGTTTTAGTAAGGAAAATACTATTTTGTCCAGCAGTCTTTAATTTGTTTCTTCATTTTGACAGTTCGTACATTTTATTTATTTTTTAATAATTAATTAAAAAAATAACTATAAGTGAATTGATTTATTTTTAAAAAAAATATTAATGTACTTGGAGCACGCATAGCGTGCAGAAGAGTAAATACTAATAGCATTGTTCTTTTACTAATTGAGAAGACAACCGGACCAGAAATTTCACAGAAAATTCATTTTCATTTTAAAATGTTCGGTTGGCGAATGATGATCTCCATCGTTCGTGACTACAGTCACATTTGTGGGCTCTTAGAATTTACAATTCATTTAAACTCATCTTAATTCATTTTATTTTTATTATTAAGATTTTTTTAAAATTTTTACATAAAATATAATAATCTCTTTTATTTTTTAAATCTTAAAATAACTTTTTTAAATTTTCATACAAAATATAATAAATAATTTCATTTTTTTAAATTTTAAACTAATTTTTTTAAATTTTTATACAAAATATAATAAATAATTTAATAATAATATTAAAATTATTTTTAAAATATTATTTTATACTATTTAGAAATCATTTCAATTAATCTCGAGTGGATTTTGATTATTAATTTAGAAGAAAACGTACTACTGGACCAGAACTGTCACAGAAAAATCGTTTTTAATGTTTGTTTCGCTTTATCGATCGATCGTGATTGTACATGCCACATGATGCACATGCAGATTCCTTTCAATCTGCCTTTTTCGATCCATTGTAGAGGATGGAAATCAATAAGACACAAGTCTGAAAGATATTTTATTAAAAAATACTCATTTTATTATTATAATTTTTATATAAAATATAATATAATTTAATTTTTTTAAATTTTAAAATAATAATAATATTAAAAATAATATTTTAATAATATTTTATTTAATTAATTTAAAATTATCTCAATTCATCTCTAAATCTATACAGATTATTATCTACTCTTTTTATATTTTTATTTTTTTAATAAATCATGTGGCAAACATGATGATGTCATGTCAATAAAACAAAGTGGCTGGTATGAAAAAGTAGCATTTTTAAAAAGAATATCATACTGCGTCTGTGGCATTAAAAACAAGATAATGCGCGGGGCGCGCGGCCTCTAAGAAGGATACATATGGCTATATACGGAACGTTTTTTGTGATCGTAATTCCTAGCTGTATATGATGTTACATGATCTTCTCATGTCCTCTTTGAATTAATTATGGTCAACCATTCAATTTTATCTTCCCAAGTAGACAGTATATACGGGGGAATATATATCATTATAAAAATTAAAAATTAAATAAAATATTATTAGAATATTATTTTTTAATATTATTATTATTTTAAAATTTAAAAAAGTTAAATTATGATTTAAGAAAATTGAATTATTTATTATATTTTATGTATTAATTTAAAAAAATTATAATAATGAGATGAGATAAATCGTTCTCTGAATCTAAAGAAATCCTAAAAAAAAAAGTAGAAGAAGATGAAGAAGAAAAAAAAGGAAATGCTTTTTCATGCGCATTTCGTTGGAAATCTCCACTTGCACTACCATCATGATTCATGACTACAGCCTTTAGGAAACTTTTGTACCAAATAGTCTTATGGACGTGGTTAAAACACGTAAGGATGTTTGGGAAAGTATTTATCTAGAAGACTAGTAGATATAGACCAAACATGATACTTTATTACTTATGTATTTCTAAAGTTTTCTTGAAATTTTATGGTTTGGATATTTGTGATATCTCAAAATATTTATGAATGATAGTAAAATAATTTGTTAAAATAATAGTAAAATAATTTGAGTTAAGATATTTTATTGAGCTTTTAGAAATTAGAATAGAGAAAAAGTTCAATAAAAATATTATAAAGTTAAAAAAATGTTTGATTAATATATATTTTTAGATTATTTTTATTTTAAAATTTGAAAAAAATTGTATTATTTTTTTACGTTTTGTTTGGAAGTTTGAGAAAATTGTAATTAATTATTAGATAAAAAAGTTAAAAATTTTAAATTTAAAAATATTTTGTGTTTGGATATTTGGAAATGAAATATTAAAAGAATAATACTATTATGCCTCCTTAATTTGTCCCCTCAGTTTGATCGCTCAATTTAATTTTTTTAAAATGTTTTTTCTAATGGTTAAAGAAGTGATTATTAGTGTATTTGTATTTTTTAAAAATGTTTGAACTAAAAAGTAAAAGAAGGAGTGCAATTTGCATTAAGCGATGCACAAAGTAGCCGGGTACATGCAGGCGGCAAAGTAGCACCACTCATATCTAAAAATATTTATTTTCCAAACTATCCCTTAATCATTTACAAATTGAAGAATAATCACATTTTCGAAAATTTATAAATATATAAGAATGAGCCTTGCTAGGTACAAGCGATTTGGTACACCAAATTGAGTAACAACAATTTTTTTATTGAAAAAGAAATAAAAGAAAAATAATTTTGAGAGAAGAAAAATATCTTTTATCTCGAAAATTATTTTCGTCTTTAAATTCGTACCATGTTATTAAATGGATGTCTTATATATCAATATTTATATGTAATTTAGTGTACGAACTCGCTTATATAAAGACTTTTCCATATAGAAATATCATTAGATTTTCATTTGGTCTTGACAGTAGTTGCTAGAGGGAATATTATTCTTAACTATATATATATATATATATATATATATTTTTCACCTACAAATTTCTAAGCAATACTTCGCAACCTCTCAACATTTATACACCAGAAACTCCAATCCAATTTGAGAGACAACTTGTCCTTTCAATTTCTGAATTTAGTCTTGGCCGACAATACCGAACATCCACCAGAGCATCTAGGCCTTTAGATTTTTTTTTTTTCATCACGTGGAAAACGTTTCGGCCTAACTCGTAAAAGCCATACGGCACGTGACAAAATTCCTAGGACATAGTGACATACAGGCCCCATCTGAACAGTCCTTCCAGCTAGCTAGACTTTCATTTTTTTCGCTGTTCTACCAGACCCTACTGATTTTCCATGCTTTCGTTATAAGACAATGACAAACACTGGCATGGAAAGAAAACTCAGGTTGTACGGATACAATAGAAATTGATTTGATAGTAATTTGATATGCCTATTTTAATAGTTTTAAAAGATTCTTTTAAAATTTTGCCAAAATCTAAAAAATATCTTATAATATCTATAAATAATAATAAAATAATTTAAATTAAGATATTTTATTAAATTTTAAAAAATGAAAGAGAAAAAATTGAATAAAAATATTAAAAAATTTAAAAAATTATTTAAATATAATTCTTTAGTGTTATTTTTATTTTAAAATTTAAAAAAGTAGTATTTTTTTATATTTTATTTAAAATTTTGAAAAATATATAATGATTAGATAATAAATATATGAAAAAACTGAAAAATGAAATTGAAAAGTATTTTATATTTGAGTGATGTTTGAAAAGACATGTATGAGAATATATAAAAATATCTTAAAATATTTGTGTTCTCAAACAGGACTAAATGCAAGAAACGTGAAGTACTATTTTATCTTATTGTATTTATTATCATTTGTTTAAATATTTCAGATAATATAAAATGAACAAGATTGATTTAGTCCTTGTTTATTTCAGTTTTGTCTATCATTTGTATAAATCTTTCTTTGATAATTCATATGCAAATCAACAAATTAAAAGCAAAATCCTATTTTTATATTTTTTAATTTAACATCAATCAAATGATAGACAAGACTGGTTTTTAATTGAAAAATGCTACAGCCACCGTTCCTCCTCCTTCTCATTTTTGCTTCACGCTTGGCATGGGTATGCCATTGTGGCATGCTTTCTTTTTTCTTTTCTTTTTTTTGCTTCGTTTTTTTTTCTTCCCATTTTGTCTTCCTCATTCCATTTCGTCCTCCAGAATCCCCATTCCATTTCCATTTCATCTCTCTGCACTTATTTTTCTTTCGTTTTTGCTTCCCCTTTTTTTGCTTCCCATTTGTCTTCCCCCACCAACCTATTTTATTTCGTCTTCCCTCCAATCCATTACAGATTCACTACCCTCTAATTTCGTCTCTCTGCATTTTATTTTTCTTTCAGCATTTCATCTCTTTGCACTTCGAAGCCCCTCTGCATTTCTCTCTTTGCACTTCTGCCTTTGGACTTGCATTGCTTTCGGAGGTGGCCTCAATGATGGTATACACCAAGTTTTGTTCCTTGAGAATCATTCCGATTACCAATTTGATCAAGTGGATCTAAGGACAACTCTAAGGAGGCAAAGTAGGATTCAAAATTGATTTTAATACTATAAAGGGGTTTTCTGAAAAGATGAAGGTCGGTTTAGTTGAGCATACGAGTGATTGTTGAGATCGATTAGTCCTACTCCCAGGACTCGTCCTCTGAAAAGAATAATGAAAATGAGAATAAATAGATTTATCTAACAAATTAATGATAAAAATAGGTTGAAATAGCTACGTAATAAATTTGATAGAGGAAAAGGGTCAGATAAAATATGCATCTTTCTAATCAGATGCATGGAAATCTCAGAAGAGCTAACTTGCTAATAATATTCATAGACAGATATGGACCTGGTTAACTGGTTATGTAAATAGTAGAAGAAATAGAAATGGCAACAGTGACAATAATAACAATACCTAATATGAAAATCAGAAAGCAACACCAGGTTTAACTCCAAAATATTAGCCACCCGCCTAACGTAATTTGTGCACACATGACAAATAACGTGAGGACTTTGCCCATGGATAGGGTGCAAAATACAGCTAGTGAACGATCATATATGCACACTAGAGAAAAGGCAGTAAAGACCTCAACCACCATGTTGAATTGGTATAATGAAGTTGAATATTCTTCCCGCTGCAATATGCAAAATGGTCCATATGATCTAGAATCCTTTTTCAATGTGGGTTTTCGTTCAAACAGCATACCAAAATCAAGGTCTACAACTTTGGTGAGAATCATAGATGTGACAATTGTGGTCATTGTTGTTTTAGCACCAATCAAGTTATATTATTTGCTTTTTCTTGCACTTTTTAGGACTCTATATTTGATGCACTAGTTTACAAGAGAGGTCTTAAAGTGCCCCCAAGGATGCCTTCTCCTCGGGCCTCAGCTGGCATGAAGAAATCTTCTTCTGCTACATTTGCAATTGATGATCTGTCTTCAATATTTGGGGGTAATATCTTGTTTATATCTGATTTTCGTTTTCAACATGGCCAATATTCATTTGGTATCCCTTCTAAAGCTAATTGCTTTTCGGACCCTTTTTTTTCTTCTCATTTCGTCTTCCCATGGAGAATTTCATGAAGTTGAAGGCGAAAGCGAAGAAAGGCCCATTGGATGGGAGACAATTTGTAGAGACACGAAATGCAGAGGGGCTTCAAAGTGCAGAGAGACAAAATCAGAGAGAAGTGAATCTGTAATGGGTTGGAGATGCTAAAACAGCTTCTTGTATATATATTTCCCACACTTTACAATGAGGCAGAGTCTCTTTTTGATACCATAAATCTACAAGAGAATATTCTATATAACGGTAATGGCAGGTGTGCACAGAGGCACGTACATGGCCAGTGCTACAGACAAAGAGGAACGCCGAAGGTACGTTGGTAGTGCTACGAAGGGTGATTTGCTGTAGTGGTGAATATTCGAGATGATGCTCGTGAGTCCTCATGGCTTTGCTTTGCTGTGTATGCGCCTTCATTATGTTGATGCTCTGCATTGTGGTTTGCATGAGTTGCATGCATTACGTGAATAGACCCCCTCAAGTCAAGCGGCAAAGTTTTCAAGCGTAGACTTGAACAAAAATGGAGAAACCGAGTAGCTAATAGAGGTTTGGTAAGCGCATCGGCTGGTTGATCCTTGCCTGAGATAAAGGACACTATCAAGGATTTGTTGAGGACCCTATCCCGAACAAAGTGGAAGTCTATCTCCACATACTTGGTTCTAGCATGGAAAACCGGATTGGATGACAAGTAGGTGGCCCCTAGATTATCACAGTGAAGCACTGGTGCAGAGGTGAGGGTGATTTCAAGGTCCCTACACAGGTGCTACACCCAGATAATTTCAGCAGTTGCGTTTGCCACTGCCTTGAACTCTGCTTTTATCGATGAACGTGCGACTGTAGGTTGCTTCTTAGATGACCACGAGATTAGGTTCAAGCCAGAGTAGATGAGGTAGGCGTTTGTGGATCTCCTGTCATCAGGGTATCCTGCCCAATCAGTATCAGTGTATGCCGTGAGGTTCATAGTTGGTGCTTAGAAAATAAAAGACCAAGATGAAGAGTATGTCTGGGATATTTTAACGGCTTTCCATTGTGGTATTCTCGGTGCATGCATATATTGACATACCTTACTCACTGCAAAAGCCAAGTCCGGACTTGTGAAGGAGAGGTACTGCAAGGAGCCCACTGTGCTTTGATACAGAGATGGGTCTTCGAATAAATTTCCACAATGAAGACTTAAGTTATGTTTGGGGGCAAAGATGAGAAATCTCATCTCTATCTCATCTCATCTCATCATTACATCTTTTTCAAATTTTCATATAAAATATAATAAAAATTCAACTTTTTCAAATTTTAATTCAACTTTTTCAAATCTCAAAACAATAATAATATTAAAAAATAATATTTTAAACTTTCATCTTAACACTATTCACAAAATTTTCAAAAATTCTCATCTTATCTCAACATCCAAACCTAACCTTAATTTCTCTGTTGTAGACATTGGTGTTTTAACAGGTTTTGCCGAGGACATGTTTGTGCGCTGTAATAGATCGGCAATGTATTTCTTTTGGATGAGCATGAGACCATCACTGGTATGAGTTGCTTCAATGCCAAGGAAGAAGTGTAAGCTGCTGAGATCAATGATTGGAAATTTAACCCGTAAGGAACGAAGAAGATCTGTAATGAGCATCATTTTTTACCCTGTAATAAGGAGGTCATCTACATACACAAGCACATAAAGTGAGTTTTCTCCAGAAATTCGAGTAAAAAGAGACGTATCAGCAGTTGAGATTTTGAAACCAAGATCAAGTAATTTATGACTAAGCCGAGAGTACCAAGCTCTTGGGGATTGTTTCAAGCCATAGATGGCTTTTTGAAACTTGCAAACATGGTTTGGAAATTGAGGGTGTGCAAAATCAGGGGGCTGAGCCATGAAGACTGTTTCCAAGAGTCGTCCATGGAGAAAAGCATTTTGTATATCATATTGATGAATAGGCAAGCAATTTGTGGCTGCAAGTGAGAGAACCAATCGAATTGTTGTTGTCTTGACCACGAGACTGAAAGTTTCTTCATAGTCCACTCCTGATTGCTACAAGAACCCTTTTGCTACGAGTTGAGCTTTTCAATGCTCAATTCTGCCATCTGCTAGATGTTTAGTTCTGAAGACCCACTTACAACATACAATGTTGCATGCCTGAGATGCAGGAACAAGAGTCCATGTAGAGTTAGAGATTAAGGCATTAAATTCCTTTGTCAAGACAGACCTCCATTAGGAATATTTTTGTGCAGTAGAAAAGCACAACGGGTTTTCTGGAACTGAAGAATTTTTAGTGACTATATGAGCTTGAGGTAGGGGTCAATTTATAGTTCCATCTGTAAAGAGAAGTGGGCGAACTGAACCTGTTTGTGAGCGAGTAACGACTAAACGTGCATGCTGCAATGCAGAAGATGCATTAGGATTCGGCAGAACAGAGGTAGGGGGAGGAGATGAAGTCGGGATTGGTCCTAAGATTGAAGGAGAAAGAGTGGGTTGACCCACAGAAGAGGTAAGAATAGGCAGGGACACATGAGTAGGTTTGGATTGGGTGTTGGGCTGAGATAGATGAGCAAAGGGAAAGTGAAGTTCATTGTATTGGACATCTTTAGAAATGTAGATACGCTTAGTGTGTATGTGGTAGCAAATGGACCCTTGATGAGCCGGGCTTAGACCAAAGTATACACATTGAACAACCCTATAATCAAACTTATGTTGATTAAAGGGTCGTGTGAGAGGCCAGCAGGCTGAGCTGAAGACACGTAGAAAATGAAGTTTTGGTTCGGTTTTGTGTAATGTATAAAAAAGAGATGTATTGGCAAGAGAAGTTGATGGAAGAATATTATTAGTCTCACGGCATGCTGAAAAGCATAAGACCAGAATTGTAAAGGCACAGATGAGTGTGCAAGGAGGGCTAAGCCAGAGTCTACGTTATGTCGATGCTTCCTTTCCACTATGCCATTTTGGGTGTAGGCATGTGGACAGGTTACTCGATGCTTAATGCCAGACGTAATGAGAGATTGAGTGAAGGATCTAAACTCACCACCCCAATTCGTTTGCAGCTATTTAATTTTTGTGTTATATTGTAATTCAACATGGGCCTTAAATTTGAGGAATGTAGACAATGCTTGAGATTTATTTTTTCATGGAAACAACCATGTGTATCGGGAAAAATCATCAACAAATGATATATAAAACTTGAAACCTTCATTAGATATATGAGGAGAAGGGCCCCAAAGATCACTAAAAACAAGCTCAAAAGGTGCTGTAGAGCAATTTAAACCTGTAGGAGCAGGTGAACGATGATGGTTAGCCATTGCACAAGCATTACAAAAATAAGATAAAGACAATGGATCAAAAGGGATGCCATGTTGACAAAGGATGGATTGAACTAGCTTAATGGAGGGGTGACCGAGTCTTGAATGCCATAAGGAGACAGATGGAGAGCCAGAGGAAACTGTGCTGGAAAGAGTTTGAGGAGGCGAGTGTGAGTACGTGTACAGACCATTAGTGGCTTTCCCTTGAAGGAGGGTGCTCCCTGTGGCGTAGTCCTTACAAAAAGGAATCAGAGTGAAATTGAAAGTAGACATGATTATCGAGACAAAACTGTCGAATTGAGATCAGATTCTTTTTAAAAGAGGGAACACATAAAAGTTTATTCAGGAGAAAAGTTGAAGATGGAGAAGAGAAAGTAGCACGAATGAGAGATAGTGACAGGAGATCCATCTCCAACATGAAGGTGTTCATCACCAATGTGCTCTACAGCATGAAGGTTCAGGTTACTCAGCTCACTTGTAACGTGGTTTGTTGTTGTCGTGTCAGGATACCAGGTACTATCGGTTTGATAGTTGGAAGAGCTATAATGGGCAGAAGGTGGGGCAGCCGATGTGTAGGCTTGGTTGAACTGATAGAGGCAGTTTAGTGCAATATGACCAAGTCTGTTACACACTTGACAAATGGGACGAGAATCAGCAAATGTAAAAGATGGAGCAGATTGAGTGTTACCTGAATAGCCATTTGAGGTGTGACCCCCTCAATTTCGACCTCCATGGCCTCGATTAAATTTTGACGACCACGGCCATGGCCGCGTGCATATGAAAGATTGGGAGAAGACTTGGCTGAGAAGTTGGTAGTGGCTTCTTGAGGAAAGAAAAGTGAACTATTTGCAGCATGATGCTGCATACGGGCTTCGTGAGCCAGGAGATGGCCAAATAATTCATCTGTAGAGATAAGATCTATTCTCGTGGTGACATAGGATATGAGAGCATCATAATCGGGGCCAAGACTAGCAAGTAAATAAAAAACAAATTCATTTGAAGGTAAGGGACGACCAGCGACAGCCATGGTGTCAACGAGGGTCTTTGCTTTCCAAAAGTAAGTTGATATTGAGTCTGTACCCTTTTTAAGAGATGTTAATTGAAACTGAGTTTGGATTAAACGGGCTTGAGAGGCAGATGCATATGCAGTCTCAAGTGAGAGCCACACATCTCATGCACAGGTGCTGCCTACAACTTGAGCAATGACAGGCTCAGAGAGGGAAGATATCAAAGCAGACATAACAAGTTGGTCATGTTGAAGCCAGAGTTCGTAGGATGGATTAAGAGAACCATCTGTAAGTTTGGCCGGGGGTGCTAGATGAGTTCCATCAACAAAGTTAAAGAGCTTTTGGCCTTGTAGGTAGGGAACAATTTGAACCTTCCAAAGAAGATAGTTTTATGGATTAAGTTTGACAAAGATGATATGGGACATACTAGGCAATGGTAGACTAGACATGAAGGATTGGACATGGATGAAGAAGAGGAGGCGTTGGAAGATTTAGATGTGGTTGAAGAGGAGGAAGAAGAAAATGAGATATTTGAAGGTTTAGATATGGTGGACGATTAGTCCGAAGAAAGCTCTGATACCATACTAAAATAGTTTCTTGTATATATATTTCCCACACTTTACACTGAGGCAGAGTCTCTCTTTTATACAATAAATCTACAAGAGAATATTCTATATAATGGTAATGGCAGGTGTGCACAAAGGCACGTACATGGCCAGTGCTATAGACAAAGAGGAACGTCGAAGGTATGTTGTTGGTAGTGCTACGAAGGGTGATTTGTTGTAGTGGTGAATATTCGAGATGATGCTCGTGAGTCCTCATGGCTTTGCTCTACTATGCATGCGCCTTCATTATGTTGATGCTCTGCATTGTGGTTTGCATGAGCTGCATGCATTACGTGAACAGGAGAGAATATGCAATGAAATGGGTTTCAGGGGGGACGAAATGGGAAGGGAAAGAATGAGAAGCAAAAACTAAAGAAAAAAAATGCAGAGAGACGGAATGGAATGGGAAGACGAAATGGACTGGGAAAGACGACGTGCGAAGAAAAAAAATGGAAGCAAAAATGAAGAAAAAAAAAAAAAACATGCCCCTGTGGCATACTGACGTCAAGAGGGAAGCAAAAATGGAAATGGGGACAGTGGTTGTAGCTCTTTTTAATTTAAGGCTCACGACCACACTAAGAGAAGATATATTTTATTAAGAAAATATAGACCTACAATATTTTTTTATATTTCTTTATACAACTATGTTTTAAATTAGGAACATTTTTATAAAATAATTGATAAAAGTAATTCACTTTAAATTAGGATATTTATATAAATTTATATAAATACCCTAATTTTAAAATATTCTTTATACAGCTATGCTTTAAATTTGGAAAACTTTTATAAAATAATTGATAAATTTAATTCACTTTAAATTAGGATATTCATATAAATTATCCTAATTTTAAAATATGATTATATAAAATTTTTATAAGGGATTATATATGTGTCATTACTCATTTTATTAATCCAATACATACGTCACAAGAATAGCTATTTATAATGCAATACACACACACACGAACGGCCTCAATCTTGTAAGCTAGTCATCGATTAACTCGTGCTTATATGCCAATAAAGTCACTGATCAGCAGATCATGCATGCCTGCCGACAGATATGTGATTATATATCGCAATCATGCATGTTTATACAGCACTGCGAGCTCATTTCTACTGCTTGTGATGTGAATGGAGATATATATATATATATATATATGTCCACTGATCATATGCAAAATTCTTTTTAATTTTTTTTAGTACCATTAAAACGGGATTTATAATTTAATTAGTAACCTAAGATATAAGTCAAGATATAATTAATACCAATTAAACCAACTTAAGATATAATTTAGTAAAGATATAAAAGTGCTACAACAATAAAAAAATTTTATAAATGTAAATTCATAAATAACGTGATTTAATGTGATATATTAAATCTATTTTACAATAAAAATAATTTTATAATCTAATATATCACATCAAGCAATGTTAATTTGTGAGATTTTTATAAAATCTCTGTATAGTTAAAGTATTTCTCTTTGACAAAACATGTATCTTATTACCGAAGTTTAGAATATATGTTCATGTGTGTGTGTGTATATATATATATTATTTCTCATACATTCAAATCACCCACATGAACTTTGTGCATGATGGTTTAATTTCTACCTCAGTACTTTAGATTTATAAATAATGCATATATATAATTAGTAAGCTTAACAATTATCAACAACATGATTAGTATCAATGATCACTTTATGCAATATGGTGCTCATGAAGTGTCCGCAAAGTCATGCTTGAAAAAGCTCATCATGTTGATCATGCTTGTGTGTGCATATTGCACTTCCAGAAGCCACAAAGATCCGTACCAAATTGGGTAAGATCTACTGAGTTTATAAAATTATATATTATTGTAAATATATATATCTAGCATTACTAGATGCATGCCTAGCTAGCTGTCACGTTCAGTAAATAGTATGCATAAATAGCAAAAGGAAATTAACGTGGGAGAGAAATTTAGCCTATTCTTTTTTGTTTTCCTCTTTTCTCGTGAAGTTTCTTATAACGAAATATTTGATAAAGTTATTTTTATTATAAATTAGATTTAACATATCATATAAAGTCGTGTCAATTTGTACATTTATTTTTATGAAATCTTTTTATGACTGTAATGCGCACTTCTCTCAAGATAATTGCCAGCTATTTGTTTATTTTACATCGTACGTGGCATGTAAATTGTGATATAAATCTGTTGTATAAGTTCGCATATATAAATATATATATATATATATATACACACACACACACATGATATATGAGGGGATATTTCTTCCTTTGCATGAGATTAGATGCACGTAGAGTTTGGTATTCTTCTAAAAAGGCTTACATGGCCCACGTCCGTAAGTGCTATTATAAACTCAAGAATTGAGGTTCACATGGGAAACGCGCGTCACTTTGTCGGGGGGAGCCCAATACTATTACATCCCATCGTATTCATACTCGTGGTCCATGCCATTGGTCCTGATATAGACACTACGTCCTATATACATCAAATAATGCTACACGTCCCGCTGGGGGCTCCCACTCGAAGCTGTTTCCTGTCATGTTGTCGGGGGAGCCCAATATTATTACATCCCATCATACTCATACTCGTGGTTCATGCCATTGGTCCCGATATAGACACCACGTCCTATATACATCGAATAATGCTACACGTCCCGCTCGGAGCTCCCGCTCGGAGCTGTTTCCTGTCACGTTGTCGGGGGGAGCCCGATATTATTACATCCCATCATACTCATACTCGTGGTTCATGCCATTGTTCCCGATATAGACACCACGTCCTATATACATCGAATAATGCTACACCGCTAGAGGCTCCCAGCGGGGTGTATGCTTAATTTTTAATGTGTTTTTTTAAGTGTTTTTTATATAATTTTAAATATTTTTAAAAAATACAAATATTTAAATATTATTAAAAAATATTTTCTTAATTACGAAGTGAAATAAAAAAATTATAAAAAAATATTTTTTATTTTACTTAATAATTAAGGTAGTATTTTTAATGATTGTTTTTTTAACTTTATGATTAAGGAAATGTTTTTTTAATAATATTTTAAATGTTTTTTTTAAATATAAAAATTTTTAAAAACATCTACATTTAAAAATAAAAAAAATAAAAAATAAAAAAACTTAAAAAAATACACATAAAAAAGTGAGGCTACACCCCAGCAGGTGCTGTAGCACGACTCTATATACATAAGTGGCTAGCTATCTAAAATGCACAAAACAACTTTTATATTTTAATTGAGTATCCCTTCAGGAATAGAAAGATCAAGAGTTTGAGATTTTTTCACCAATTAAGATAATAAGTTGATTTGGGGCCCGAAATAGAATCTTAGAATGGGATAACTATTCATATTGAATAGCTTTTTCATAATTTAATTTAGTTAGACATTTGGATGCAGAATTTTTTTTTTAAATGAATTCATCCATTGATAAACTATGTTAAAACATAGGCTAATTACATATTGGAGTCTCCTCCAATTTGATTACACACTCAGTCACTGTTAAAGTATTTTTCCCCAATATATGTGCAACTAAGTTGCCTTCTCTGTTTACATGCTTAAAGTAACATGAATTGAACCTATTGATTAAGACTTTAATGTCTGTAATAATCATTCCAAAGTAGTTGTTTTGTTCATGCTTCTTTTGTATTGCCTGAACTACTAGCTGAGAATCTCCTTCCATTACAACATTTGGCATACCCAATTCAATTCCTAAAATGGCTGCTTTAAGAGCAGCCATTGCTTCTACTATTAGAGGGTCTGGGATGGAAGTAAGCTTCTTCCTCATTGTAGCCAACAAAATTCCCTTGCTCATATCTATCAGCAGCTGCTATACCTATTTTACACAAGATTGAGTCAACTGCAACATCCCAACTTATCTTACAAAAATCTTGTGGAGGACATTCCCATATTATTCTGTTGGTATTAGCTGATGTGCTATAGTTGTGATCTCTAAAATTTGCAGCAACTAAGTCAGTCCTCATTTGATTCACTGTGTATCAGTTTCTTTGGTTCAATGAAAATGTTCCTAAAAACCAGTTCATTCCTTCTCCACCATAAGTTCCAAAGAGTCAATGAAAATTCCACCATTGCCTCCCTGTCAAGCTTATCTTGCATATCCTGCATGATTTGCTTGAAGTTGCTCTATCCTATTTGAGTCTTCTAAATCTTCCTGGATAAGGCACTCCATACATCAAAAGCTGATACACAGTTCTACAAAATATGTTCTACTGTCTCTGGTTGTTGAAGACACATTCGACATCTTGAGTCTTCCATTTTTTTTTTTGCACAAATTAACTCCAGCTGGGAAGATATTCATGTAGGCTCTCCACAAAAAGTTTTTTGAAACTGGTGGAATAGGTAGCTTCCACGGTTTAGACTAGTCATCACTTAGAAATATTTTACATGAGGTTTTAGCTTGCTTCCTAGGTTGCAACTCCCCCTAGAGATGATATGCAATCCTCACTGTAAAATCACCATGTGCAGTCCCTCTCCACATTAATTGGTCTTGTTGTCTGCAATGACTGATAGGGATCTGGGGAATTAGATCAGCTTCTTGACTATTAAAGACATCCTTGATTAAAGGGACATTCCACTCTCTAATATCATCTTGTGTAAGTGTTTCCACTATCGCATCTCTTCCCAACAGATTTATGTCAATTTGAGGCTTAAACAAATTAGGTTGAGGAAGCCAAGGATCTAACCAGATTCTAACTGAGCTACCATTACCAATTCTCCAAATTAGACCTTGTTGCAATAAGTTGGTAGCAGATAAGATGCTCTTCCATATGAATGGAGCAGTGCCTAGTTTTGCCTTCAAGAAATCTGAGTTAGGAAAGTATTTTGTTTTCAAAACCTTAGAAGCTAGGGAACTAGGATATTTGAGAATCCTCCAACATTGTTTTGCAAACAATGCAAGGTTAAAGTTTTCAAAGTCACGAGATCCTAATCCCCTATGTTTTTTTACTTTCCCTTTTGAGACCAACTTAACCAACTTATCTTTCTCTCTTGATTAGTTTGACCCCACCAATAACCTGCCAGTAGTCTATTAAGTTATTGCAGCAAACCTTTAGGAAATTTAAAAACTCTCATGGCATAAGTTGGTATGGCTTGAAGCTCTTCTTCAATCAAAACTTCCCTTCTAGCCTGAGATAGCAATTTTAGCTGCTAATTACTCAGTTTAGCTCTGACTTTGTCTAAGATTTCTCTGACCTTGGTTCCTTAATTTACCTATCAGATTAGGAAGACCAAGATATTTCTCACATGAATTTGTAATCATGACCCCTGCTACACAAGTGATGTTGTCCTTAGTTGTGCTTTGAGTGTTCTTACTGAAAAATAGGGTGACTTTTCCTTATTCAATCTTTGACCAGAAGTTGATTCATAGAGGCCTAAAAAGTGAAGTAGCCTGCTCCATTCCAATGATAAGGCTTTGTAAAAGAGTAGACTATATCATCTACAAAAAATAGATGATTTAAGTGAAGCTAATACCTTGCTAATGGAAGACCTATAATCTGACTTTCACTTGCTGCTTTGTTAAGAATCTGACTTAGTGCTTCTGAGCATAGATTGAATAAGTATGGTGACAAAGGGTCACCCTGTCTAATGCCTCGAGTTGGAGTGATGCTTAGCTGTGGTATGCCATTGACTAGAATTGAATATGAAACTGAGGTTATACATTTCACAATAAGATCTATCCGTCTTCTATGAAAACCCATTTTCTTCATCACCCTTTCGATAAAAATCCACTCTAGCCTATCGTAGGCCTTGCTTATATCCATCTTAAGGGTCATATAGCCCTGCTTTTCTTTCATTTTACATTGCATGGTGTGCAAGGCTTCGAAAGCTAATATGACATTGTCTGCTATAAGCTTCCCTTGAGCAAAACCACTTTGTGTTGGAGATATGATGTGAGGCAGTATCTTCTTCAATCTGTTAGCTAACACTTTTGCCATGACTTCGTATAGAACATTACACAAGCTGATAGGTCGAAATTGTGTAACATTTTTAGGATCTTTTTGTTTTTGGAATTACGACTATAAAAGTCTCATTAATGACTTTGTCCCACCTGTTAGTGTTTATTAATGCCAATGTGATAGTTTCACAAAGATCCTTACTTGTTGAATCCCAATTATGTTGATAAAAACCAGCTGAGAAACCATTTGGTTTTGGTGAACTCATGGGATTCATGTGTTGTAATGCTGCCTGAACTTTTGTCAACTCAAAGTCTTTAATTAAGTTGAGATTCATCTCATTTGAAATCACGGGTGGAGTGGATGCCAAACATTGTTGTTGACTCGAGGGTGCTGAGAAGTAGTCTATAGAAGAGAGAAAAAAATCCTGAAAGGTCTTATTGATGCCTTCTAAAGAAGTACGTGTTAAGCCTGTCTCATCAGTGATATTGTTTATAGCATTATTTTTCCCCCTTTGAATAGCACAATTGTGGAAATATCTTGTGTTCTTGTCTCCTCCTATGAGTCATTTTTGTTTTGATCTTTGTTTCTATTTGACTTCCTCTTGCTCCAATCTAAGATTAACTTGTTGCTAGAACTGTTATATTTCTTCCTGAGCACCACCTGTATTCACCTCTTTCATTTGTTTAATGTGGCTCATAAGTTTTTCGATGTCTTGATTTCTATTCCAGTCTATTAAACATTCTTTGCACCTGTTGAGTTTGTAGGTTAGTGTAGTCATGGATCTGTCGATTGTATCATTTTCTTTCCATGCCTCTTTAATCTAATCCTTGCAAGAATTGTCAAGCCCCCAACTAAGCTCATATCTAACCATTCTTTGTCTTCTTTTAATAGGTAATGCCTGAGTATTTCAGCTGTGTTAACAAAGAATTGTGATCAGAAGAACATGTTGCTAAAGTTGAAACTAAAATTGCTTGGAACATCCTCATGCAGTGAGTGTTTGCCAAAACCCTATCTAGCCTTTCTTTTGTAAAGTCGAGTCCTTCTCTATTGTTTGACCATGTATATTTCATATCAAGGTCTTAGTGTTCTTCCATACTCTTCATGTTGATAGAAAAGTTCACTGAAGTCCCCCATGCACAACCATGGTCCATTATCCTTGGGTTGTAGCATCCTCAAAAGTTGCCAACTCCTTTCTGTCTTTGCAGTAATTGGATCCCCATAAAACCCTGTAAGTGTCCAAGCCCTCCCCCACTGAGGATCTAAAACTTTGGCAAAAACAGGGGAAGCATGTGTAATTTTCCACCTCAATGTCAAAATTAGACTTCCACATCATTGCCAACCCCCCTCTGGTTCCTCCACTATTTACAACAAAACTCTATCATAGCCTAACTTATTCCTAATATTCTCAATCCTCTCCCTAGTGCTTTTAGTTTCAATGAGAAAGATGATTTGTGAGCACTTTTGCTTCACCATAAAATGAAGTACAGAAACTGTTCGAGGGTTCCCAAGTCCTCGACAATTCCATGACATGCATTTCATTGCTGTTGGTAGGGCTGCACAGCAACCTCCACCTCATTTTCCTGATTTTTGCTCATTGCAGGATTAAGCCCCTCTTTAGCCTTCTTTAAAATTCTTTGCTAGTCTCCATTTGCCTCTATGTTATAATCTATCTTTCTTGTACTAAAGACAACTTGGTTGGTTTCTCTATAATCCATCTCCTGAACTCTTGACAGTTTAGATGGTATGACTACCTTTTCCACAAAGTTATTAATGGTTGTGTTCTCATTACATGTAGTAAGGGTTGCCTCTTGATAACCTTCCTCTTGAGAGAGTTGCCTCTGTATATCATCAATATCTTCTTGATCTAGCAACTCCATTTGCATGATATGTTTCCCCTTGTTTGTTGGTTCAATGACTTGGGACAGGGTCTTTGGCTGGGTGCAAAATTTTGAAATTGAAAAAAAATATTAGTCTTATAAAAAAAAAATAGAAGGAATAATGCCTATAATTTCTTGCATAAATAAATCTTAATGTTTACTACAATGTCAAAAATAAGATTAAAAATACTTATTTTTTTAAATTAAACCTTGGTATCAGCAATGTGGCAGATGGTTAGCCACCCCGTGCGAGAACCTCTAAAGGTGGCCTCCAAACCACCTTATTATTGGTTTTCATATATGGTGTTGCATGGGGCCACCCCCACAAGTCACCTATGTGGTTACTTCGCCCCTAGAATCTCAATTTGAGAGTGATATGACCACTCCATCCATAACCCACAGGTCCCATGATTGGAACCTAGCTCTGATACCAATTTTTAGAAATTTTGTTGTATACTCAGGAAAGGAAATGGAAATGCGATGATGGACACTGCAGTGAAATCAAGGAATGCAAATGAAGTGTTGGTGAAAATGCAAAAGAAAGTCACGTAATTCTATTGATCGTGGGAATGCTTCAAGGGCTTCCCAACCTCCATACAAACTTTTAAAAAGTTTTGATAAAATTTCAGATAATTCCTCCCTTCCCTTCTCCCCCACTAAGTACCCGTGTATTCCTTCCCATAACAAACTAACATGTAAAAAGACCAAACTAACTTTCTAACAAAAATAATATCTCTACCCAAAATGCAGAGTTTTATCAAGTAAAATACTAGCATTAACACTACAAAACCATGCCATTTGATCAGTCATTCCCAAACGACACCGTCACAGTCAGGTTCATAACAACTTATTGATGTATATACAAGTTGTAATTTTTGTATTGTTGAGTTTGAGTGTTTTGAAGAAGAGATATATGTGATTAATAAGAATAAAACTTAGGACTTGGTAGAGAGGCCAAAAAAACAAAGAAATAAATAGTGTGAAGTGGGTTTTTAAAACAAAATTCAACTCTGATGATTCCATTCAAAAGAACAAAACAAGACTTATAGCAATAGGGTATAGGCAGCAACCAAAAACTGATTTCCAAGAAAAGTTTGCATCGGTGGCCTGTCTTGATACGATTAGAACTCTTGTTGCTTTTGCGGCTCAAAAATATTGATTTTTGCATCAACTTGATGTAAAACTAGTTTTCTTAAATGGAATTTTAAAAGAGAAAGTCTACATAGAGCAACCAAAAGGTTTTGTAGCAAAAGGAGAATAAAAGAATGTGTTCAAGTTGAAGAAGTTTTTGTATGACCTAAAACTTGAACAGTGACGCCACAACAACATAGTAGAATTAGTGCATTGTATAGAACACAAGTCGCACTCCATTAAATAAGGATTAATTTTGTAAATGTTATCTATAAAATTAAAAAATAATATCTCAAATTTCACCACATCAGCACTTACCCATTTCAAAACCTAAGAACATTAGCATTCATTTAGGCAAAGTTTGGCTAATATGTCACTTTTTAATTTTTGGCTATCCACTCAAGATAACTCTGCATTGGCTCATCCATCTCATTTTATATAATAATAAATTATTTTTTTATTTTTCTATCTACTTTTTAAGGGTCTGTTTGTAATTGTAGTATGAGCCTTAAAAAGTGCTAAAATAGATTTAAAAATTATTTAATAGAAAAACTAAGTTCTTTGGGTGTTACATATTAAAACACTTTTAATTTCAAATAAACTAAAAAGTACGTTTGAGGAATTTTCCTTAAAAGTGCTTTTCTGGATGGATAATGATAGACTTATTACCTCCTACCTACTCCCTTTATTTTTTTAATTTTTTAATTATTTTATTTTTTACTTAATGGTTAAGGAAGTGGCTATTAGTGAAGTTTTTTTTTTTTTTTCGTAAGGATGTTAAAAAAATACTTCAAAGAAAATAAAAAAAAAAAACAAAAGTTTCAAATACACTATAGAGTACTTAAAAAGATAATGCGAAACATAATTCGAATTTTAAAAAGACTGTCAATAGACGAAAATACCCATACAACTTTTAAACTTTCAAGGATATGATCATTATCTTTAAAAATTCAAATAATCTTCATTTCTACCTCAGAAAGCACTTTTTTAATTTGTTTACAAATAAATGTAATATGATTTAAAGTGTTTTAATCATATAGCTACTAAACAGTAAATAACTTTTCAATAGTTGAACTTATTATTTGCTATAAGCCATAAATTTATAAACTATATTTCTCACCACAATCTCAAACATGCACTAATACATACATATCTTCTTATTTGTTTTTTTAAGTATTCATTTATACAATTTTCATAATTTTCAACAACCTATACATCAAAATATATAAAACCAATCCAGCAAACCTAAATTAACTTTATTTTCCAACACAAAGTATCAAAATATATACAAAATCAACTTTATGCTCGGACCCAATAACCTAGAAATCAAAATATGTAATAACTATGTCTACCACATGAACGTACAAAATCCGTTTATGTGAGTAGACGGGAGAGAAAAAAAAAAATTAAATATATTTGCCTAGAGCTATAGGGTGATCTTTCATATATGTAATTCATCTTCACTATTATATGCCTACTCCAATGCAGGTGCATGATCTTGCATCAAATTAGCCATTGCCATATGAGATGACTATATCAATGCCAATGTAAGTAACTATCGTTTTAGAAAAATGACAGAATTATTACAACCTACTTACATGAGATTGCCATATATTAATCAGATGAGTTCTTTCTTTATTTATTTATAAAATATAATATTATTATATAGGATGTCACATAGATGGGTTGTGTAGGAATTGTGAAAAAAACTATATCTCTAAATTTGGCCATTGTTGTCATTTAAGAGAATTTTAGATGGCAGAATATACATCGGAAGTTTCGAAGGATGTTTATAGAACTAGGGTTTTTTAACAAGATGAAAGCTTGGACCTGGTAACCATAAATAAAATAATAATGATAATTTACTCTACCAATTTGGACCGAAAATGCATATTCCTAGAGCGTTCAATTCCACACACTTTAACCGGAAATAAAATCGCTGAAGGGTTGTGAGTGGCAAACAAAAGGAAGACAGAATCATAAATGCGAAAACCATGGCTTCTAGGCACTGTGTTTACACAATTAACATTCCCAATGACAAATTCGATTCATTGACCCAGCCCTCCAAGGCACCAAGTAAAAGGTGCCACATTTGGTTATAGGGACCAAAAAAAAAAATAATCATAAAAGATAGCAAAGTCCCAGATGTAAGGTGGGTATCAAGATAGGTACTTTTTCTTGTGTGTGGATAAACTGAAACGTTTGCATATTATATACTACTCATTCCCCAAGTTCAAAGAACCATCCTTCATCAGCTTGATGCTTAAACTGTTAAATCTCCCTCTAGAGTAATGTCGAGAAGCCTTTCTCCAATCTGTTCCAGTTTTCATCATAGCCACAAATTCATCGTAGCTGATTCGCCCATCCTACATACAAAATGTCATCAGATTTGTATAATCTACGAGAGCAAAGTTGGGTTAGTGGAAAATCATTGATCTTACCTTGTCTGTATCCACTTCTTGGAAGATGTCATTTGCTAAATCTGCACAATCATCTCCTCCATCTTCCATTAACGCATCCCGAAGCTCATCTGGCTCAATATACCCGTCACCATCCTTGTCAAAGTAGGAAAAGGCGTTGTGAAGATGTTCGTCGTTAGCCATCCTTTGCAGATGGAGGGAAACAGCAAGAAATTCTCCATAGTCAAGTGTTCCTTTCCCATTGGTATCTACCTGTTGCCATGATGCTTGTCCATTCAAATCTAAGGAACTAATTAACTATGGCAACTAAGATCGTACTTGCATCTTTAGCAGATGAATAACATTTAATGGCAAAGGGCAAGAAGCATGAGTAATGGACACAAGACAACACCACAAAAATAAAAGAAAGACACAAATCAAGTTTTTAAGCTTCGTTTAGGTAGTGAGGTGATCTCAAATGATCTGTGAATAGTAGTAAAAAATTGGTGAAAAAGTAATAATAAAATATTGAATAATAGTGAATGGTAATAGAAAGTAGTGAAAAGTAGGTGAGAAATAATAATAAAATATTGAATACTACCCAAACACAGCCTAAGACTCAAGGTGTCCAACTCATTCCTCCCCCCCATTTTTGCTGATTTTTTACATTAGAAACGGACTACTTATGTCCTAACATGTCAATGTCTGATATTTGCATACAAAGTTTGAAAATTTTGATATTACAAGTTTTGACAAAGTCCCAGCCAAGAAAAAAAAGGTTTGGACAACCCGTCAGCATGTCATTGGCTCCTCCTTAGTTTGTGCCATGTACAATAAGTCAAACCACCCTCAAAGTCAGGCAGAGTGATCTGATTAATGAAATTAAGCATTGACTTTATGATGCTGTCATGTCATTTTGAATAAACTTCCGTCAGAAAAAAAAGGCAAGACAAAAAGCATCATCAAGACGTCAACATGATGAGAATGTAACAAGATTCATAGAAGGGGATCTCACAACATTTTAATATGTGATTTGAGGTCAAAGAATTATTGTGGTCCTTATAATCATAACAAGCATACGTTGAGCATTCCTAAACAAGAAAACTAGAGCTAGAAAAGGGGAGTAACAAATATGGATTTTGAGAAGTAGCACTACGATGTTATGAAGAAATATTGACGAATGTAAAATAAAAGGTAACTAAACTCACAGCTTCAATAAGCATCTGGGCTTCAGACTCTGCAAGCTGGGATCTAAAATTTCTAAGTCCAGCTTTCAATTCTTCAATTGAGATAACACCATCATTATCAGTGTCCATCTTCTTAAACATTTCTTTTATGTCTCCAACTTCTTCAGTGGATAAGAAATCAGCAATTACCTGCTTAAGCATACAATATGAATTGGTTATGACAAGAAAACACTACCAACATAAAAAGTATGGAGAAATAGTCAACAAACCAACCCTTAGGGCTTTTCTCTTAAATCTGTTCATCATTGAAAACTGCTTTAGCCTTGACTTGACAACATCACCAAGGGGAACATTTGAAGCCTTTTTAGCATTTTGGAGCCAAGGATGCTCTGTAAACAGAAAAGATTCACAAAACATAGTCAGTGTTTATCAGACATGTTCAAATCTAACAAAAACCAAAAACAAAGTAACATAAATAGAGTTACAATACATTTAAGCCATGTATCATATTCAACATGATTAACGGCAATTCTTTCTTGCAAAGAATTTACAACTACAAACATACGCAAAAATAAAGCATAAATAAAGTCAGTCCAAATCCTGCATGAAAAACCACATTAAAAAGCACATGCATAACGCTTGAAGCAAGTAATCTAGGTGTCTAGCTCCACTGGTTAGAGTCCACTCTAATTTCTACCAAGTTTCTTTTTCTAAATCATATGCTTTAAAATTTCAAGATCTGTCACCACAAAATGATAACTATCACAAGTATGGTACATACATGCATCGTCTAGCTACCTATATATTGTCCACTTATCATGTAACGAATAAGAAATATAGTACTATGATCAACAATATTACCTGTTTCACCCTTTCTACTAGGGCTCGGCAGTGGGGCACCACCACCCCGCTCGGCCCCACCCCACCCTGTCTGGCATCTGCCTGGCCAAGGCGGGGCCCCTGTCTGCACACGGGGGTGTGGGGGCAGATGCCCACACGCAGCTAGGAGCCGGGGGAGGGGCCCGGGCTGGGCCCAAAGCCAACCCAAGAATTACCCCGTGAGCCCAGCCCAGCCCACATATATATAAATATATATACATATATATTAAAAAAATAAATTTCTTTAATAAAACGACGTCGTTTTATCGTAGGTTTTATTTTTTTGTATATAAAACAAAGTAAAGGACAGCGTTTCAGGGTTAGGTTTTAATTCCTAACCCTCCCCCTTATCTCTTTCTTTCCCCTCTCTCTCTCTCTCTCTCTCTCTCTCTCTCTCTCTCTCTCTCTCGCCGGCACGGCCTCTCCTAAGTCTCCTCTCCTCTTCTTCTCCTCCTCTACTTTTTCTTCTCCTCCTCCTTGAAGCCACGAATGGACGTGGGTTTGCGAAGAGACCCACGGCCATTAGTAGCAATGGTTCTTTGAATCTTTGCTCATATCTGTAACATGAAAGAAAAAAAACCACTTTTCTCAGATCTATTGTTGTTAACTTGTTTTGGTTGTTTTGGATTTTTTTTGTTGTTTTCCAATTTGTTGTGTTCTGTGGATTTTTTGTGGATGGATATGTGATTCTGTGGCTTCTTTGTTGTTTTTTGGTTTTTCCTGGCTGTTTTTTGCCGTGGGTGGGGCGGACGATCGTTGGGGCCAGTCCGCCCCCCGGCATCCAGACAGGGGCACCCTCCCACTAGGGTCGGTGGGGAACTCCACCCCCCTCCCCAAGTCTGCGGGGTGCGGGAAACTAAGTTTTATGATAAATATGGAGAATCTTTTTCTCATTTTAAAATCTAGTAAAATTAAACTCAAGCAAAAGCGGCTTTGCAATTCTTCCATTGAAGTCTAGTCTGGGTTATTTGCTTCCTTTGTCAAAAGTTATATAATATGTAGGATTTAACTTGTCCGGCAGATGGACATGGATCAAGTTAATGTACCAAAATATAATAAGAATGACCAAAAAAGCTAGTATGATCTATTTACCAAAATGTGCAATGATCAGAGACAAAAAATTAATATACCCATGCGAACACAGAAATACCAAAAAAAAGGTCAAACTGCCCAGTTTTATAACATGCAATGCACCATCATCATGTGATAATATAAAGAGCCAAGAGATGTAGAATACCTAGCACTTGCTTTGCGGTAAGTCGAAGCTTAGGGTCTGGTTCCAACATTTGCTTGACTAGATCCTTAGCAGTCTCTGAGATATTAGGCCATGGATCCCGTTTGAAATCTATTAGCCCACGAAGAATGGCCTGTGCAACACCTTGTTCGGACTCTGCATTAGAAGCTCACTCTGTGATATCAATATCAACAGTCCAACGGTCTGATTCATAAGTAGTGCACAAGCATGCATGCACACACATCCACACGCATGCATACACAAATCACTAATATGCATATAATTACCGGCCCAGAATGGGGGAACCCCACAAAGTAAAATATAGAGAATCACTCCTGCACTCCATATATCTATCTCTGGCCCATAGTTCCGCTTGAGCACCTCAGGAGCCATGTAATACGGACTTCCAACGATTTCTGAGAACCTCTCACCTAGTAATATATATCATTTTATCATTAGCAACGGGCAAATATTCAAAAACAGACAAAAATACTATAATCAGGGGTCACGTGATAAAAAAAATATTTGGCAATGAGACTCCAAACTAGTTAAGTCAACTATTCGAATTTCCTTAAAAAATGGCTGCATTTCTTCAACCCCTCCCCCTTCCTTTTGCAAAGGATCTCAGAAGCTTCTCATAACAGGCATGAGAAAGCACCTATAACATTGAGATCAGTCAAAAAAGGTAGAATCTCTACAACCGAATACTTATACCCCAGCAAAAGAGATGGTCAACTTTTACACGTGAACTTCTCAACATAGATTGAAAAACAACAATTTCATATTGACTAGAACTACTCCATCAGTGTGTCTATGTAGACATGATTTACATTACAAACTCTCCAACATCATGTGTGGCTAAAGAAGCAACACTTTCAAACATATTATCGTCCAAGATTAATTAAACAAGCAGCAATGATAAACCCCACAACATTTGTAGGTAAAGAGAATGGGATTAGAGAAAAAACTAAATAAATAGAAGCTGTTATGCTTTTCTTAATTTATCCAATCGTTCAAATAATCCATTTCCCAACATGACTCTTGGTTCCACATATTTGGTATAACCATGACAAATGAAGATACTAAAAACCACAAAGGATAGCGGTGTATGCCTACTACTTTCTTGAATAAAACTCCTGATTACTTGAGGGATAGCGAAAAATTAGGTAAGGATACAGGTCAGCCCAAGTCTCAAAATTTTGATCATATATGACAGTCACCACAAGAATATGGGCCTGAAAATTTGATTGGAAATATATCTAATCAGTTTGGAAGACTTTAGACAGGACTAGAGATATAAACAACCCAGATAGATCAAATGCAAGTCTACAAAACAGTATACAAAAATTCATACTATCTTATCAAGATACTTGCATCCACAGATGCACAAACAATGACATACATGTGTGTCCATACACGCACAACAAACTTAGTCAAGAAGTAAAAATGAGGTGAAAATACTAATTCAAAAAAATCATATGCGAATTAATTCCAGCAGTGCAGAGAATGAAATTGTAAATCAACATGATTTGATAAAAACAGAAAAAGGCCAATAGACATACATGTATACAGAGAATTATAACTTCCAGGTCTCAATTAACATTATCACATTCTTGAGGTCATACTTTTCACGTAATGAACTGTCTAACTTCCTTATGTTTTAGAGCCCCTAGGGGTTGGCTCAAGTGGTAAAGGCCTTGGGCTGGGGGGTAAGCTCCCCCTAGGTCTAAAGTTCAAATCCCCTTAGGTGCAAACAATCTATAGGGGCCATCGGACTAAAGGATTTTCCCCTTGAATTACCCGAGGTGCACTTGCAGAAAACTCTTTGCCGAGGGCCTGTGCACCTCTGGGATTAGTCGGGACGCTATTCCTGGACACCCAATGCCAATTAAAAAAAAAAAAAAAACTTCCTTATGTTTTAGCCTTACAAACAGCCTTGGTCAAGGTGGAACATAATCTCTCCCTTGAGGAGCTCATGAGGTCTTTATAGAGAGAAAATAAAAGTTGGCAAAAACTTCCACATCTACTAAATGAGGAATCACGAATTTATTACATTTCTCTTTTGAATCACATGATGCTGGGGACTAGATACTACAAAACGGTTATTTGATCAGTTAGTAGATGTTACCAAAGTTTGAACTTCTAAGGCCAGTTAACATAAGATTTAAGCATTATATCGGTCCTAAATTAGACTGTTGCTCAATTTTTATCGAAAATTGTTCTAGTTTCACTCTTTAAATCACTACCCTTTTTCCCAAATCAACCCTTCAAGTCAGCCTAAGTAGCTGGATGCTTATTTGGCTGGATACTTTGAGGGGTCCTTTTGGACCTGTTAAGTACATGTCAAAATTGCCAATTACCATCTAGCATCCTAGCTAAGAAAACTTTTGAATCACAACAATAATTAGGAGGTCAATATCATCGTTCTTCGACAAGTGAACACAGGTGCAAACAAATACCACCTCGAAAACATATAGAAATCAATATTTACCAAATATAGAAGCATACTGTTATCACATATACCATGCCAACACTTATAAAAAAAATATATACGATGCCAACAAGTTACCATATATTTTTTTTGATAAGTAAACGTAACTCAGCAAAGCAAGTTACCATATATATATCGCTGTTTTCCTTAATTCAAGCTTAGCATTTCAAGTTTCTAAATCACAGCTTAAGTCTCAGTGCATCTTGTTTTGGTTTTTCACTTTAATCCCGACAGGAAAATATTTGTAAAAACATAACCGCAAAATCCTAAATTCATACCTGGCTTGAAGAATATAGACAGCCCAAAATCGATGGCCTTCAAGGGCGAATTTTCCTTCTTGTTCGCGAACAAGAAGTTCTCAGGCTTCAAGTCTCTATGAATCACCCCGTGCTTGTGGCATAGCTGTACAACCTCCACGATGGTCCTCGTGACTCCCGCAGCTGCCCGCTCTGTATAATGGCCACGCGCCACAATCCGATCGAACAGCTCACCCCCCTCGCATAACTCCATCACCAAATGCACGGCATTGTCATCCTCGCACGCCTCCTTGAAGCTCACAATGCTCGAATTTTTCGGCAAGTGCTTCATTATCGCCACCTCACGCCGAACGTCCTCAATGTCCACTGCCGTCCTCAGCTTCCGCTTCGAAATGCTCTTGCAGGCCAGTAGCTCCCTATTCTCCCGGTCGATACACAGATACGTAACTCCAAACTCTCCACGGCCGAGTTCGCGGTCGACTAAGTACTTCTCCTCGATGTTCTCCTTGGGCAAACCGGTCAAGACCCTGATTGGAGGCTTCTTCCCGGCACTGGAATCTCTCCGGGCGTGATCTTGTCCAGAGAAACTCGATTTCACATCCTCCCTGGCCACGGCCGCCGGAGATCTGCAACAATTTCCCATACTTCCAACCTCTCGATCTCGCCCGGGATATCGTAAAACCACAACTACCCGTAGCTAGGGTTTCACATGGTAATGCCGAAACCCTAACCTTAACCCTATCCCTAAGCCAGAGAGACTCAGTGCTACTGCGAGATCGTAGCGAAGTATTTGTGTGAAAGAAACTGTAAACCAAAAAAAGAAAACAGAGCAAACTGAACGGTAACGGTTCAGATGGTTTTCGTACAATACATTTCCGTATGTTGTGTTTTCTTTTTATCTTTCTGGTGATGAGACTTTTGTCGTCTAATTCGAAAGGGGTAGAGAGAGAGTGGTCGGAACGGGACAGGGAGTGTGAAGACGACGAGGAGGATTGGGGCGTTTTGTGGTGAGGGATTTGCAAATTTATTCGTTAATTTGTCGTTCAAAAGTGTACTCAAAACGAACTGCCTAGAGAAGCGACACTGGGACAGACAGACATCATAATGATAGGCGCCTTAATTAACTAAAATAGCCTTTGTTTTATATTGTTGCTCCCTCACCTTTTTCCTTATTCGTTTTCTTCCCCGACAAATTTCGTTATATACTTTAGAGTCGGTTTGGAATAATCGTCACTTTACTTCTATTTATTATTATTTACAAATTTTAATCCATATAAATTTTATTTTTTTTTTTTATAAATTATCTCAATTCATCTCAATTACTAATTTATAAAAAAAATACTGTATTTTCGATATATTTGATGGATAGATATTTTTGTTTGCCGTTTTTAATATAATTTAAAAAATAAAAAATAAAAATAACCTATCGATCACGATTCACTGTTATCGGTCCTTATAGCAAGAATCTTTTTTACTTTGTAGCGCCTTTCAACTTACAGAGTACAAGTGAGGACCTTAATAGTTTACACGTATATGCCATCTAGAAACAGAAACTCCGCTTCTCTTTAGAAAAAACTATATGCCATCTCTACACGTAATGGTTTACACGTATATGCCATCTCTAGAAACAAAAACAATCTTTTTTCGAGTGTTTTTGTCAAAGAGGAGGCTCCACTCCGTTCCTTTTTCAGTATTGAAATATGTATATGCTTTCATGATAATATTATTTTCCTCTCCTTTCCATCAATTTGATTTTGGTCAGATTTATTATGCTCTAGCGACCGATTGTCAACACACACCACAACACACAACTCCACAGTTGCCGATCTATCATGACGAAGTAGAACCACAGTGAAAATCTCGGCGTGTAATGCTCATGTGCAGCTTGTTTCATGTGTGGCCTTCACACATGCCATCGCACCATGATGCATCCGTCGGCTACATGTGCCACACTGTAGATTTTTCACCTCAAGATCTTTCATATCTGTCCCATCCCATCTTGTAATTACCGGCGCATAGTTTCCATGAGCCACCACAAGTGCGCGTGAAGAAATTTGGTCAGCTGCAGTCCAGTCCATTTGATGCCAGTCTTCCTATTATGTTTTCGTTTTCCCTAACTAATAATTTTGAGGAAGGGAATACGTCTCTTCAAGAAACATCTCAAAACAACAAAATGCAGTGCACTTTCAGCTTCCACCGCCACCCGCGGTGGCTCCACACAATATTGTGCGAACTGCAAAAAATCGTCTTTTAATACAACGCCTTCTTTGTAGGGTATGGCTGTGGATCGAGTATTTGGTCCTAAGACTTGCTTTTTTTGCTTTTTCTTTTTTCATTTTTGCGTTGTGGTTGATGTAATATAGTGTTTGTTTGACAACCTCACCCCCCCCCCTCTTTATGTATCTCGTTTTCCATTATCTTAAAGATATATTTGCTTTCTTAGAAACAAAAAAAGTACAAGTTATGAGGGTTGTGAGAAATGTACTCCAAGTCATTCGATGGGGATTGCAACAAGGAATCAAAGTGATGCAGTTAGAAAAAGAATCCTATAAAAGTTAACTCATAAATTGACGTAGTTTCATATAATACGTTAAATCTACTTTATAATAAAAGTAACTTTACAATCTAACGTACAACATCAAGACATGTCAATTGATGGATTTTAATTTTTATAGTCTTTTTGTTGCTAGAGCAATATTTCTCTTAAGTATAAGGTCTTTTCCTTTTACTATATAGTTTTAAACTTTTATAACTTACATAATTTTTTATTTTTTGATGATTTTGTGAAAAAAAAAAATAGCAATGTTCTTATACATACTGCTATTATTTAATGGTGATATTAAGTTGAATTTTTTAATAACACGCGGTAGTACTGGTATTTATGATTTGTAATTATGAGTTGTTATTTCACCATTAAATTTTATTTAACATCTACCAACCCAAGACAAAAATGGTTATTATATTCATGTGTACATAAATTAGTTGAAGAAGAGATGAATCAACGAGGATCGGATCGCACCTCCTGAATCTTATCATTCCACTGTAGATAACTAACATGTCATTTATTTAATGAAGATGATCAAAGGACTTATATATATGGAATATTTACTTTATAATTTTTTATATGATTATATTTTAAATTGGTGGTATTTTTATTAAACGATTTTTAAAAAAATGTTGTGTAGAGTAGTTAATGTCTTATTGTGGGAATGGAGAAATAAATAAATAAATATTTTAAAAAGGTTAAAAAAATAAGTAAGTTTTGCATAATCAAATATATATTATGTTACACAGTACAATTTTCAGCTATATATATAAATATATATATATATAAGTGAAATGATCATTCTACAGCCACCGCTGGGACTCCTACTAGTGAGTCCCGCTAGGCGCTTTCAATTTTTTATTTTCATGTCATTTTTTAAGACTATTAAAATTTATTTTTAAAAAAATTCACAATATTATTAAACAACATTTTTTAATCACTAAATAAAAATAAAAATAAAAATAAAAAAGGAGCGGTGGCTTTTAGCGGGACTCACCAGAGGGGGATCTAGCCTTTTCCTAAGTGGAAAGTATTATTAATATTTCTCAAATCCCCTGCTCTCAATTTCTCATAAAATAAAAGGCCTGAGACATTCTTCAACATCAAGTTTCTTTAATGCTTCGCTTGCAAATAGAATGAAGGAAATGGAACCGGGCCGGGTGATGATTAAGTTCCCTGAATCATGTGACGGGAATTTAGAAAGATAAAAGAAGAAATGTGGGAGCAAAGTGCAAAATATCAGACACAGAAAGAGTGGGAAAATGAGAAAAAGAAGATGCGGTGTGTTGTCTCTTTTGGCATACAAATTGAAATCAAAGGGGACCTCATGTTCATGCCTGTCATACTGTGTTTATATATAATTAGAGTGAAAGAGTAGTGAGTGGGTCTCATTGGACAAACCAGCAACCAGCTTTCTTCTTTTGATGTTGCTTACAAGTTTGGTACAACTTGATTTGGAGACTACATGATTGTGAATAAGAGGGAAAAAAACAAAAAATAAAATAAAAAAAAAGGAGTCTGCTGCCATTACTTTTTCAAATTAATTTGAGCTAGCTTATATATATGTCATATGATGTTTCGTTTTAATTTGTTCTTTTTTGGATTGTAATTATCATATGAATCAGTAATAGGACGGTGCATTATTACAAAAAAAAAGTTTCCTTTTTTGAAATTTTTGCTCTTCTAGGGTTACGGTTTTCTTCTTGCTTCTAGGGTTACATGATTTGTATGGCGGCCACTGGTGGATTGCCGCCTCCGGCAAGACATCCTCGGTCCTTTGCCGACATCATCTCTATTGTGCCACAGCCATTGCCAAAAATAGAGGTGGCATTCCACCCACCAAAATTCATAGATGGTGAGACCTGTTTTACATTTTCGGCAGAAGAGTTGGAAAGAACTGCAATGCCATTCTGGTTCTCCATGGTATTAAAGCTCCTTCAATAGAAGCCATCCTTAGATGTTGTGCGAGGTTTCATCCGTAGCTAATGGGGCCTGTCCACGACTCCCGTGGTCTCTGTGTTAGACTCCCACATAAAATTGCCTCTAGGAGTGCCACCCATATCCTAGTTATGTCAGGAACATGCCATGGCCCGTGCCTTGTCAAGCACGGAACACCCAGCATGCCTACGGACTGGCTACATGCATGCCTTGACCCGTGCCATGACATGCACGGAGAGCCCAGCATGCAGGCCATGCGCACGCACATGCGCGCACTAAGCCATAGGCACAGCTAGTTTAGTGGTCGTGCGTAGCCTAGCGCACGCCCAGGCATTCGCACACCCATGCGCCACGTGGCCTTGCTCACGCACACTAGCCGCATGGCCATGCGCACACCCAAACGCCGCACAGCCCTCATGCGCGCGCCCATACACATGCACAGCAGCACACCCTCATGGCGCACCCCTAGGCACACGACCATGCGCACACCCACCAAGCGCATGCCCAGGCCCCCAGCGCCCATACGCACGCCTATGCGTGCGACCATGCCGCATAGCCTCCATGCCGCACGCCAACGAGGTTAGTGGCATGCCTTCCAAGTATGCTATCCAGCGCATGGCCTAGCCCGTGCCATGCAAAGCAGGCCAATGGCATGCCCACCAGAGCATGGCTCCAGCCCATGTCTTGCAGTAGGCACACATGGGTAACCATCAGTAGGCCAAACATGGCACCATGCCATGCCCACCAGCCGGCCCTTGCATGGCACCATGCCATGCACCACAGCTAGCCATGCCATGCCATCTAGCTATGGACCAGACAAATGACCACCATGCACCACCTTAGCCGAACCATTGGCTCATGCATGCCACGGCCATGTGATCCATACCACTATCTTGACTTATTTTATTTATTTTAATTATTTTATTCCATTTATTTCAAATGGGCCTATTGGGGGTTTCCAACTTGTTTTACTTATAAATAGAACATCTTTATCTTGCATTAGGATCTTTTGGCAAATTGACTAGAGTGAGGACTATTGTTTGAGAGATTAAATCGGTGTTAAGCACTTGGGCTTTTTGGGTGCAATTCATTGAATCATAAAGAGATGATTACTCCATGCAATTCATTGAATTAGAGTAATTTATTTATCTTGTTTTTTAACTTGGTGCAATTCGTGAATCCAAGTTGTTTATCTTTGTTCTTGATTATTTATCAATATATGAGGTTTATTCAACACTTGTGCAATTCGTGAATCATTTGTTGAATTACTTTATTTTGTTCATTCAAGTTTAAGTATTTATACTTTGTTCTTGAGTGTTCTTCATTGTGTTCTTGGTGTTCATCCATTACCTTATCTTTCAATCCATCCAAACCTTATTTTCGGCCAGCCCTAGTGTTTGTCAAGTTTCCATAAATTGTTGGCTCATCAATTGTTGCCCTAGCCGAAAACACATTCACTTCTCATTCAAATTCAAATTCGGCTACTCTTGCCTTATTTGAATTTGTCTTAGCCAACCATCACTCTTTCCATATTAGGATTTCCATACTTGGAAACCCTAGTTGACTCATTCAATTCTCATACCCGACCATCTCCTTATCCATAATCAAATCTCAAGTTTTTAGAAAACTTCCTAAAAACTCTCACTTACCATTCGACCAAGCCCTGGCCGAACGCCATCCAAACCCTAAACTTATCTTCCATCTCCTAAACCCTAAACCATCTTCCTAACCTAGACCTAAACCCAAAGTGGCGCCAACCCTATTTGCCACCCTTGCCATGCACCTCATCCATTGGAGCCCCAAACATTTAGCCATTTTCCTATCACTCTATACACTTCATCTAGCCTAAACACTTAACCTCACTTTGTCCAAATTGACACCTTTGTTACCATTGTTCGAGAATCAAGCAAGAGAAGAACAGGCATTCGGTCATCACAAGGAGATCCTAGACGTGGAGAATATAGTGTTTAGGGACTTGGCCGAGGTCCCTAACATTAATTGGTGCTTTCATTGAGAGGTTCTTGCTTTGTGTTTTTTAGAAGTTCTCACTTCTCCAAAAGGTAAACGATGCATTAACTTGAACCTTTGTGATTGGATTGGGAGGGATCCCTCGTCGGATCCCATTGAATTATTTTTTGTTATTGTGAATTGTTGAAATATAGAGTTTCGGGAGTTGAGGTAGAGGACGGACTAGTGTTCTTGAAGGGGTCGGCTATCCTTGAAGGTAGAGGACCCGGGGTTGAACCGTGTGCAAGAGGGGCTGCCCACCTACAAAGGTGGACAACTCAAGGTTGGACTTTTGAGGCCTTCCTACCGTCCAAAGAAAGTGCAAATTGCTATCCAAGCTATTCCAACCAGAAAATTTTAGTTTGCAAGTTAGTTTGCAAGTGATCCAAGTGTTACTTTGCAAGAGATTCAAGACTAGTTTGCAAGCACCATGGCCAAGAGACATGTAGAAGCCGAAGGGAGTGAAAATACCAACCGAGAACGTATTGAGATACTTGAAGGACATATTTCCAAAGTCATGGATATTCTTAATGAGGTCAACACTATTATAGCCGAATTAATGATGGCCATGAATGCCACTATGCGAGACAATGAAGAGAGTAAGAGAGCCGTGGACAACATGAGAAGGGAAACACATGAGAACACTGAAAGAATTGAAAGGAGACTTGTTGAAGGCCAAGCTACACGGCATGAGACAAATGGACAAAAGCATGATGCTTTTGTTGATGGTGTTGAGACAAGTGTAACGGGTTCAATGTAAGAGCCACCAAAAGTTGAAATGAGAAGAGGTGGACTTGTCGAACGTGATGATGTTGCGGTTGAAACATGGATTCACGGTGGAAGTCACCATAAGAGTCCAAGCATTAGAGAGAGGTCTCAAGATGTGAGGTATAAGATGCCAAGATTTGAAGATGGCCATGAGGCCGAGTTTGACTATGAGGAAGATAGGCCATTAGGCCATGAGAACCATTCTGAAAGAAGGCACAATAACTATGATCGAGATAGAAGGCAACATGGAAGAAAACATGATGATGAGTTCCATGAAAATAGAAGGAGAAACCGGGCTTATGATCGGGGACCCAAGAGACCTAAGGTAGACTTCCCTAAGTTTAATGAGGGGATCCATATGAATGGCTTGACAAGGTTGATCACTATTTTTACACTTATGAGGTGCTGAGAAGAGAGAAAGTATCTACGGCATGTTTTTACTTGGAGGAAAAAGCTAGCAAGTGGTAGAGGTGGATTAGAGATCAATATGAGAAGGATAAGAAAAGATTTGGGTGGATCGCATTTGAGAAATAATTTTTGCTACAATTTGGCCCGTCGCCCACCATTAATCATCATGGGCAACTTGCCAACTTGAAACAAGAAGGTAAAGTCCACCACTACATTGAAGAATTTCAGCAATTACAAACCTTAGTGAGAGGTTGGTCCGAAGAGGCACTTGTGGGTACATTCATTGATGGCTTAAAGCCTTGATTAGCCAAGGAGATAAAGTTGAAGCAACCTACACGAATTCAAGAGGTAATGAGGATGGTCGAAATCCTTGAAGAGTATAGCACCATGGAGAGAAGGTTTTCCAAGGATATGGGGAGTAAAACTTCAAAAACTTTGCAAACCAAACCACCTTGGAAGAGTAAAGAGGAAAAAGAGGTTTCTGAGCCTAAACCATATGAGGTTAGGAAACTTTCTAGAGAAGAGGTTCAAGATAGAATCAAGAAGGGATTGTGCTTCAAATGTGTAGACAAGTGGAGTAAAGAGCACACATGCAAGTCGGGTAAAGCCTTTGTGATGATTGAGGATGATGAACAAGATGAAGAATTAAGCCTTGAGTCCAAACAAGTGGAGGCCAAACCTAGTAAGGAAGAGGAGGATGCCGAGTCACTTAATGCCATGTCCGGTGTTCAAAAGCTCACTTCCATGAGGGTTATGGCATGGATAGGCAAATTTGAGGTTACTTTATTGGTTGATAGTGGCTCAACCAACAACTTTATCAATTCCAACATTGTCATCAAGGTTGGATTGAAACCGAGCACTATTGAACCATTTGAGGTGAAGATTGCCAATGGAGACAAGCTTAGATATGATGGTCTTGTGACAAAGGTCAAGATGAATGTCTAAGGGGTGAGAATTGTGGCGGATTTGCATGTCCTATCTCTTGTTGGACTAGATGTTGTTTTGGGCAATGCTTGGTTGAGAGGCATTGGGAAAGTTGTGAATAACTATGATAAAATGACCATGGAATTTAGAATTGGGTCCAAGAAGAAATTGTGGACAGCTTTGACATGCAAGGAAGTGAAGTCTTGTGAGGCAATGATGTTTGAGAGATTGTGCAAGGGTGGAGCTAGTTGCTTTGCCATTATCTTAGCTAATCAAAAGGGCACTTTTTGAAGTTGAAAAGAGTGAAGATGGGAGCAAGAAGGATGACTTATCCTTGATGCCCGTGAAGGTCCAAGAGGTCTTGAGAGACCATTGGGAGGTTTTAGAGGTGTCGACTACCTTACCACCTACTAGGCCCTTTGATCATCACATTGCCTTGGTGGACGAGAGCAAACCGGTTAATGTTCCTCCATACCGGTATGCTCATTTTCAAAAAGAAGCAATTGAGAGGCAAGTTGAAGGTATGTTGAAAGGAACCTTGATAAGGCCTAGTACTAGTCCTTTTTCTTCACCGGTCTTGTTGGTGGGAAAGAAGGATGGCACATGGAGGTTTTGTATCGATTATAGAGCATTGAATGAAGCTACCATCAAGGATAGGTTTCCCATACCTACCATTGATGAAATGTTGGATGAGCTACATGGGGCTAATGTCTTCTCAAAGCTCGATTTGAGAGCGGGTTATCACCGAATCCGTATGAGGGAAGATGATGTGTATAAGACGGCTTTTAGAACTCATAATGGCTACTTTGAGTACCTTGTTATGCCGTTTGGGTTGTATAATGCTCCATCAACTTTTCAAGCTACCATGAACTCAATTTTCAAGCAGTTTGTGCTAGTGTTCTTTGATGATATTCTTGTTTACTCCAAATCCGTGGAAGAGAACAAACTACATTTGAAGGTTGTGATGAAGATTCTTCAAGAACACCATTTTTTCATTAAAGCATCTAAATGTGCTTTCATGAAAAAAGAACTTGAATATTTGGGTCACTTCATTTCTGGATAAGGAATGAAGGTGGACCAAAGGAAGATAAAAGTTATGGTGGATTAGCCATTGCCCATGGATATTTCAGCCTTAAGTGGTTTCTTGGGCTTGACTGGATATTATAGAAGATTTGTCAAGTATTATGGGTTGATTGCTAAACCACTCACTTCTTTGTTAAAGAAGAATAATTTTGAATGGACACAAGATGCTAGAGAAGCCTTTGTGAACTTGAAGAAAGCCATGACTATTACCATTCCACTTCGAATGATAGAAGTTGTGTCAGGACCTGATGAGGACAAACATGATGGACCAGTGGATGCGATTGATTAAAGAAGAGTTAAATCTTGATAAAATATTAGACCTCATTTTGATGTTTATAGCTCCAACCCTTTATGCATTAGAATGCATGAAACAATTAATTTTGCCATGAAAACTTACTATAAAGATTAATTGTACTAAGAATAATTGTACTTCTTAGTCACCCATTTTTCGTTGCGATTATTGCATATCGCTAGATGTATTTATAGGATGCATTGTATATTAACTGTCATGAACAGAGGTATGTAACCATGTGTTACATTCTGAGCAAAGGTTGGGGACGTCACAAAAGCATACATCTCTTCGGGTAATTTGACAAAGAGCTAGTTGATCTGATCAAGAAAGAATTATCACCCTAACAACTTTACATTCAAGTGTCTCTAGAAATCTAGAGGTACAATTATATTGTAGATGATAACCCTTAACTCTCTCAATATTTAAATAGATCTCCTTATCATAATAAAATCTATAGGTATTTGTGTCTCACTGTGGCCTCATAGCATGCCACAAACTCAGAGTCTATTGCACATGAAACAGTAAAAGATGTGCTTCATAGTTTTCCATAAAATAGCTATACTAGTTAATAAAATACATAACCATAATTATATTTTCTATCAATAGAGCAATCACACAAAAATATAATCTAAATATTTAGTCACCTTGAGATTATCACTTATTCTAAAGATAATAATATAATTTTTAATTTCTTGCGAATGACATGATACTCTTTTTACGAGTTTTGGGTCAAACGTCCTAGGATTACCTTGGCAACAACCAAAGATGCCAACTATAAAACTGATGTTTGACCTCATACAAGTTTCTATACCAATACATACATAACTTCTCTAACAACTTAATCAATTTTAAGATACTGTAAAATATTAAGCATGTCACATTTTGTTTTCAAAGTATCTATTGACCAACACCGTCAATACGTCATCTCATAATTATTTTCACTATATAACGAGAAGCATGAGTTTTTCGCTCATTTAAAAAATGTCATCTCTACCTTCTCATTCTCTGAAATTGTTCTGTTTTCTTTTCCTCCTTGGAACTCATCGATAGACAAAGATAAAATTGATAAACCAAAAAAAAAAAAAATGAAGGTCTAATAAGATTTTCAAATAAGCTTAGGACAATAAGGGTAGGTTTCGCAAGTGGGATGAGACACAAAATTCTATCTCATCATTATAACTTTTTAAATTTGCACACAAAATATAATAAACAATTCAATTTTTTCAAATTCCAATTCAATTTTTTCAAATTCCAAAATAATAATAATATTATAATAATATTTTAAACTTTTATTTAAAACTAAAAATTCTCATCTCACTATCCAAACATACCCTTCGTCTTTACTTAACATGACCCACCTACAATCAAGATCTGAAAAAAAGAATATGCAACTTTCTAGTTTACACAAAGAAACTGAAGTATCTAGCGTAGGTGATATATATATGTATATATATTATTGAAGAGATTTGCTACATAGAAGCCACTATAGCAGTGCACTCGTTGCACACACTACGCGACTCCTTCCTTTTTTTCTTTTTTTTTTTTTAAATCAAAACGCAGGTTTTGATACATTCAATTTGAAAATCGGTTCTTTTATTCTCATTTGAATTCTTGCCGCGAAAACCCTCCTCCCTCGTCGCCCTTTACAGCTTCCTCAATCCAGCACCTCCCGGCAACTCTGTCTCTCTCGTTAGCGCCACCGAGAGGCACTCCCCTGTCTGCCCAAAGCCTCCACTCTCTCACGAGCTTGTTGAACAGAGTAAACAAGATTTGAACCCCGCGAACCCTCCTTCCTCGCCACGAACCCTCGTCCATTGGCTTTCTCTTCCCAGCACCACCTCGCGACGTCGTCTCTCTGTTCATGGCCAACTCGCGACGCTCCTACGTCTGCCTAACGCCCCACTCCTCGCAAGCTGATTGAAAGGACCAAACCAGCTAAGTCCTAACTGCTCTGTTTCGCCAAATGGTTTGCCCATCAAGGTAAAGGTAAATATTGTAACACCATTTTCCCGTCCATACATGCTATGTTCTTCATGTGTACATCGAGATGTGATTTTTGTGTTTTCTGAGATGGGTATTGTGGCATAGGGCATGGAGAAATTTTCAGAAAATGCTGTATCCGTAAACTGTTTTTGAAGACATGATTGTGGTGTTCTCCATTTTGTGCATTAGTTTGAATAGTTGACCCTACAAGAATCCAAGAGATTCTTTGAATTTTGTAAAACAAATTTCAGCTACATCTTAAGAGGACCAAAAAATCCTCTACTTTTCGTACTCCTGAAAATACAGTAATTTTCTTGATAGGAACTCCAAGAATCATCTCCTATGGTCACATACAACTATCATAAAACCCATCTCTTTGGCTCCTATTTTAAGTATGCTACAACTATACAATTGGGAAAAAAAATGCAACAGGCATACTTACCTCAAACTTTGTACAAACACTTTGATTTGGGGATGCCAATGCTGTTTGGGCCAAATGGTTTGCTGATTTCTATGCATCTGTTGGTTTTATGTTACTCTATGATTTCTTCTTCTTCTTTTTTTTTTTTTTTTTGGATAAGTACTCTATGATTTCAAATGTTAAAGAATTAATTAAATTAATATTTAATAGTTTAAAAGCCTTGAGCTTCCATGCGCCATAACGTCTCAAAAATGAAGCTCATTGACTTCCAACAAGCCTGCTACTAGGTAATAGTGTAAAAGGTAGTTAGACTCTCTGTTAAAAAAGATTTCAATAGGTGAATTATGGATTGATACTGAGAAGTTTTGAAGGTCTCAGCCTTTCTTTAATCACAAATTGACATGTACTGCAGTCTGTCAGCTCTTAATTAAACAGGTGACAACTACCCTCTTGATTGCATTCACATGGTTTGCATTGCAAAAATACGATTTAGGGGACATCCATGAAAGAAAGGGCTGGGGCATCAACTGACCTCTTTGTTTAATTTTTTGGATCTTTGTCTTAGTCCTATATAAGTTCTTAAAAGGGAAACTCTTCAAGCCTAAGAAAGGGCTGGAGGGTCATGGGTTCTGACCTATTGATTGAGTATGCATGATGAAGCATCTTGATATTTTCGTCAATGATTTTTTTTAGATTATGACCTGGTGTGGAGATAGAGAAATGGTTTAGGATTGAAGTGCACATTTAAATCTCAGCTTTTACTTGGTTTCTATTAGTTTTGAATATGGAAGGAATGTCAAGAACTACATTTAAATCTCAGCTTTTACTTGGCTTCTGACTAAATACTTGCTACATGATTCGATGGATTCCATGATCTGGAAAGATCTGTTTCTGCTCACTGAGAGTGCTTTGTTTTCATTTTTTCTGTTCATACCAGCATCACAGCATTTGTAATAATGACAAAATGACCTTTTCAGATTCTGGTCCTGCTGTTGCTACGGTTTGGGAGGGTAAGAATGTCGTGACAACTGGGCAAAAGATTATTGGAGCCACAAACCCCTCAGACTCTGTACCTGGAACAATTCGTGGTATTTTGCAGTTGAAATTGGCAGGTAATTTCATCCACCCTTATACCAATTGACATTGAGGGTTTGGTCATCTTGTAGAAGTTGGAAATCTTGGAACTATCTTTCGCATGTCTTTTTCTTGTGAGTTAAAGTCATCTCATGTTAGGTATGGCAATTATATTGTTATTTATGTTTATTATCCACTTGGTTTGGCTTTGGCATCAAACCAAGTGGATAATAAGGAAGGGAAATCTCATTATATCATCTTTATATTTTTAAAAGAAATTTTCAAAATCTGATGAGCTATGTCATCATAAAAAATTAAAAAGTAGTATATTTTGTAGTTTTTTTCTTTATAAAAACTGTTTTGAAATACTTTTGTTCAATGTTACCCACCATTACTAAGGTTGTGTTAGCTTATGTTACTTAGCCTTGATTTTGTGCTAGACAATTATGTTTTATTTCAAATCTCACAATGCTTCGTTGAGAAATATCAAGCCCTCCTCTCTCTTTGAGAAAGATGTTATTTTTTTTGCTACTCATAAAAAAAAATTCATTTGAAGTTCTCTGTTTGCAGCCGTTATATACACCCTGCAGCTTAACTACTTGTACCTGTTGTTGTCCTTTTGCAGTGTTGGAATGAATGGATATCTTAATAATGTACAAAGTATAGTCCCTTCCCCTATCAGTGGATTTCAAGACATATATAGGAATGAAATCTTGTAAGTTCCCCTCTTATTATTGTAGCTTAAGAAGTTAAAGTTTCATTAATCAATTTTCTTTTCTCATTTAGCCCATTTTTTCATTGCAGAAATGTAACATATCTTAATTCTCGACCACAAGCACATCCTAGAGTCTTCATGAAGAATACAATGAAAGTCCAGTTGCCAGGAAAATAGATCTCCAGTAGAAAGTGAGAGAACTCCATCAAAGAGAGGAAAAACACCAAAAGAGAGGAAAATTAGTTTTGTTAATGTTGTGTTGGGGACTTAGCTGATTGGTTAAGTTTTTAATCATTGTAGTTAGACGGGTTACTTGTAAAGTTGTGGTGATGTTACTTTATATGCTACATTGTACCAAACTTATGATGTTACAATAAATAACTGGAGTTTTTACAAATTCTCTGCGTTTGTGTTTTTATTTATATAGCATTGCATCTGTAAAATAAAAACAACAGTGTACTTTCCAGCAGCAGCAAAGTAAAAATTGTAAATGGTAAAAATAGACATCACTCAAGAATATAACTTCAGAAGCAAATTCAAAAACTGCCAATAGTAAAAATTGCAATTCAATTCTTCATTAAAACTCGAAATCCAAAACTATAACAAGTCTGAGAATACATCATCAAAAACTCGAAATCCAAAACTATACAATAGATGAACTGATATGAGAATACATCATAAATGATTCAAATCAACTGAGCAAGATTGAATATATCAACTAGAGCAAACTCAAAATCCAATACTATAAACAACAAGACTCCAAATAATCAACTGAGCAAGCTTGCATCTTCTAATGATTGTGCACTGAGAATTAGAGCCAATTATTTGCTATGAGAAAATGGTATCCATCTCTGCTTGGTTTACAATTTCTTGTCCTCCTTCAACCTAAGAACAAGAGTAGCAGTTCTTTTCTATTAGCATACCTACAAAACTCATAAATCATACATACATTACATATTGCCAAAATCAATTTTTTTTTACAACCGGTGCCAATAAAGAAAGCTGGAATCATTCATTGCCTTGTCACCAAATCAGCTATGGCGATGAAACCAGCCTTGTGTACTTTATAAGCTTGGAAATTAGATTGATAGGTGGGAGTACCAGCCAATAGTTTAGGATGACCTTGAATTTACCATTTTCAGCTGTGTCTAATAAGCCCTACCCAGGAACAAAGTGTTTCAAGCAAAACAAACATTGAAAACTTCCAGACTCCTTACACATTGAAAACTTATTACTTCCTTGACTAAACTACTAAAGTAGCATTTGGTGTGTTAAGACTGGTACAATATGGCCATATTCAAAACAGGCTAAAAAGAGCCATATCTAGTAAAATGGTCCACCACCAGGACCTCCAAACCATGCAGTTGTTAGCTACATCACCAACACAAATCAAACAAAATTATATGCATCTTCACCAAAATCCAGTGAAAGCTTTTCTTCCCTTTTGGGAGGCAAGCTCCCAAAATATAACTTTACTGCAAGGTTACACATGCCTCTCATGGCTTTGTGAAAATGCTGAGAATGGACAATTAAATGTCAATGTGGCTGTTTGTGTCACAAGCAAGGAAACTAAAAAAATGTATTAATCATGCCCCCATTATACACTCGAAGCAGAAATTCATAGCTGCAAATCATACAGAAAGAGAATCCTCCAATTAAACTATGTAGTAAACAATCCTCCATTCAAGGTTCACAGTCATTCTTTTATTCCAAACGAATAAACATGTTATGAAAAAATCAAGAGATCATGAACTCAGATCATTCTTCTCATTTTCAAAAAATGGAAAAGCCAATGCAAGTAAACCATACTACATTCATACGTGAGAACAAAACTTTAGAGTCTCACTACATTCAGGCAACCAACAATGAGCTCATGAAAAAAGACCACTCTGATTTGAAAAAAAATGTAAATGTTAAGCTCTCGATACCTATACTTCCCGATAGAGAGGGCTTAGTCTTTAAGCATGTACAGGAAAGAAACCGGTCGAAAGGGTTTAGAGCTGCCGAGAAAGAGGGTTGCGCAGCAAAGTCATGAGAGGCAACATCTACAGGAGGGTACCATTAGTCATCAGTTTCTAGAAAATACAGAGAGAAAAGAGAAAAGAGATGAAGTAAACAGAGGGCTGAGGGCGACCTCCCGCAGATCTGAGGGCTCGCGTCGGTGGACTGAGGGCAGCCTCTCGTCGAATGGACAGAGGGCTTCGCCTTGGTGGACCGTCCGGGATCGAGGGCTGGTCATGGTGGCTTCGAGGGCTGAGATTGAAGAAGACGAAGGGCTCAGGAGGTTAGGGAGGGGGCAATTTGAATCGATGAGAAATTAGAGAGGGAACTGCAGCGTTACGTTAGTTTTGTTAGAGGGTGTTTTTGGTATTTTACTTGAGCCAAGTAAGGTGTGCAGCTGCTGCTCCAGACTTTTTCATTATTGAAAGAGAGTTTGATGGATAAGCAATGCTAGAGAGAAGCCACTATTGTGAGTGCACACTTTGCACTTACTATGTGGCTTCTTCTCATCCTTTCATTTTTTTTCTCACTTTAAGAAACAGACGATTTGGATGAAGCCACATGGTGTGTGCAAAATGAATGCTACAAACAGTGGCTTCTATCAATATTTTTCCTTGATGGATAGACCAGTGGAATTCTCTCCAGGAGCCTTTCCTCTGCCTTATGCCTTCTCTCTAGGAAAAAAACACCAATCCTTACCAGTGAAGTCGCTGGAGAGGGCTCACCACCTTCCTCTTTATTTCTTTTTCGTTTTTCATTTTCTTCTGCACTTTCTAGTTGTGAATATGTTTTTAAGATAGTGTTTTTCTACAAGCGAGAATTTTCTCAAATCTGCTGCACTCCGACCATGAACAGTAGACACGCGCCCCATCACGACGTTTCCCTCCAACCGATCTACTGGGACGACGCGGAACCGCACCCAATATGTCGGCACATGGCCCTCACCCGCAGTCTGTTTCCGGACGTGGCCTTCACGCGCCGTCACACTCTGGCAGCTCTGCCGGCTATACGCACCGCTTCAGCAGACTCTCCACCCTCTGATTCTTCAGATCGGCTTGACGCCTCCTCCATTCCTCCGGCGAGTGGCCCTCACGCGCCACTGCAAAGGCGTGGGTTAACTGTTTCTCTGCTACAAATCTGCTCTTCTCCTACCAGTCTATTCGGATTATTACTTTCCCTAACCAGTGATCTTGTGAGAGAAACTAAAGACCTCACCAATAAATACTTCAAGATTTTCAACTACAGTGCATTCTCTTGCACCGCCTCCAGTGGTGGCTTACCATCAAAACTTCTTTTAAGACGTTTTCCTCTCAGTAGGGATTAGGTAGAGACTAAGAAATTAGTCTCAAAACTTGTTTTTTTTTCTTTTTTTTCGTACTAATATTATATTTATTATTTTGGAGTATTTTATTAAGGAACCACACCCCTTCTGACATGTATCATTTTTTATTTTAATAAAATTTGCTTGAGTAGAAAAAAGAAACAAAGAGAGTTTGATGGAGAGAAGGAAATGGAAAGTTGTGGAAACAATAGCATGCAGATGTGTTGGGCGGTCATTGGTTGGTGTCAACTCACATTTACACCATATCTGGTAATTGTTTGAAGAGGCACTCAACATATATATCATGTACACAGTATTTTGTACGACCTGCAATCATGTCAACTATATACGCGAAGTAAAAACAAATAATAATTTGTTAACAAACCAAAGGGATTGGGCAAATGAAAGAGTCGGGTGTACGAAGATTAATATCGACAACAAAGATATTATAATCAAAAGAAAAAAAACAAAGATATTATCTATCACCTGGCACTCTCATATCATATATTAAATATTTTAATATAAAGTTTTAATTTTTGAAAAGATATTTGATAATCTATACTCTACGATCGATATTGAATATAATGAAATAACATAAAATAGAAAATATAGTACCTCTCTTCTAGTAACTTGATGAAGAGCTAGCTAATCTGATCACGAGAAAAATATTATCTTAATAACTTTACATCGGAGTGTCTTCCAAGTTCCAATAGTTAGAAGCATAATTATATATGTGGTACGTGAGAACTCTTAACCTTCTTAGTACTAAAATTGATCTCCTGGCTATCATAAAATTTAGACGTATTTATGTCCTACTATAACTCGATCATTAACTAAGTGACTTAATTTGGGCAAGTATAAACCCTAAGTATGAAATCATGTGTGGCGCACCTTAATTAGAATTCTTACATGAGATAAGCAAGATTAGACATTAATATATAACGTACATCTAGAAGCTGGAGGACCGACATATATATTGATAGGGACCAAGAACAAGATTAATGTTTATTCTAGTCTTCAACATATTCGTAGACTTTGAATACAAGACCATGTTTTATTGGGTATATAGAACTACGTACGTACGAAGATATCTTTTATTGCATGGAAGATTTCTCTTGTTTTACTGAACCAGCCATAGAATTTGGAGCTTCTTTCTCTTTGGTCTTTCTTGCATTTTCCCAGAAAAAATGAAGCAGCTAATTCCAAACTCTATAACTTTCCTGACAATCATCAAGATTGTACATATAATATATGTCAATTACATTTCTAAGGTGGTGATGCATGCACGCATGAGCTTCTGTTCGTATATTGTACGTAAGCTCGTCATCTTTTTTAAGTTTTTCTCTCAAATATGTGATGTCACTAGGCAACGTACGTCGACGTGCCAGCTTAATTTTCTCCTAAGTAATTGTCAAACACGGCTCTAAGGCACTTTGATTTGAATTAAACGCTTCGGCCAATCCAATCAATCATTTTCGTTGGCGTGCGGCCATGCATATTAGCTGGTGTGTATATGCTGGCCATTTTTCCATGATAACATTTTAGTCATGATTTATATAAAAGTAAAACATAAATTGATGTAGCTTGATGTAGTACATCAACTTGTAAAATTATTTTTATTATAAAATAGATCTAATAAATTCTATAAAATTACATCAATTTGCATGTTTACTTTATATAATTTCTTTATGTCTGTAACAGTTTTCGCTAGCTTAATATGATGCATCAACTTATAAAATTACTTTTATTATAAAATAAATCTAACGAATTCCATGAAGTTACATTAGTTTGTACATTTATTTTATATAATCTCTTTATATTTATAATAGTTTTTGTTAGCTAGCTTCTTTTTCATATTGAATTTGAGGGATTGAAAGGACCCATTTCTTTACTTTTTTTTAGCTCTCTTCTGCGAAGCAAAGTCGAGAATATTCATGAAGAAGGTATATATTGAGGGCAAAACAAAGCAAAATTATATTAAAAAGAGCCTATATATACATTAATGTACTTGCATCTACATCATCATAAATCTGATAGTACTACATGCAATCTTATTTCACCTTAACGAATTCTTCTCTCTTTATATAATCATCTATATATACTACTACTTGTACGTACGTACTATTTATGAATGACGTCCTTTCCTCAAGAATTAGAGGCAAATTACTAATTACCAGTACTTTCCTGACAATCTAGTAATAATTAGGATCAAAACCAAAGCAAATGATCATCTAGTTTAGCTAGCAATTTCCCACCGGTCTATCAGTTTCCAATCCTCAAAGAATCTGAAACAATTTCCCAGCTTGGTGCAATGAAGGTGTATAAAACTAGCCAGCCGGAAATTAAGCATTGAGATAAGCTTGCTTTTCTGCCAGGTGAGAAAGATTTGAAGTTCAAAGCCGATGGGCCTAGCTTGGAATTATTGTTCTTGGAGGCTTGACTTTAAACGTGCGATATTCGACTCGACACATGCATGCTGCATACATGTACGTGATCCTTAATTTTACCTAACTTTGTTTTGATGGAGCATCTTGTCTTTGGATGCGTGCTTATTTTCCTTTCTTTTTATTGTAATCATCCTTTTTTAATGCAATATATTTTCATTCTTGAGAAATTAAAATCACGACTAGCACATGAATGAGCCTTTTTTTCCAAGATGAATATGGTCGTTATGGAAGTCTTTGAGCCAATGTCGTCACCTTCCACTTAAACCATGACGTCGAACTATCCGTCCTTATCTTCTTCTGAGTTCCCAAGAAAAACTAC